>CAXKVY010013453.1:0-17922 GCA_964058915.1 Tetropium fuscum | reverse complement strand
CTCCGCCTATTAGAGGATTGTCTCACAAGCTAATACAAAGTAGGTAATAATAAACGCCCTTTGTGAGTCAATGAATACAAGTTGCAAAGTGCAATTTCACTCGTGATAATCTTGGTCGGAATATTATTTAGATATATCAGGTCCGCAATGGCATGGCTATAAATATTATTGAATATAATTTACGACCGACTCTACCTGTATATAAAACGCCGACCTTCTCGCGGTAATATATTACAAAAGTTACTTCACGCTTTTCATTTTCTGTTTCTTTTTAACATTAACGAACATGCCAGTTTGTGACTGAAATATGTGCACTGATGTAGCACTCATATTTTTGTCGGTTGTGCACTGCAACTTAGTTGCACTGATGCTATCATGGTTTCTCTCGCTGGGTTGTGTTTAGATGAAGTTACAAGCAGTAAGTCATTTGTTTTTTTCCTTATTATATATTTTTCACATTAACATTGAAATGCACTTACTTCTGACTCGTAATTGTATGTATAGTGTTGGCGATGAATACCTTCTATTTAACGCTTGAAATTATACGGTATTGTTTCCAATATTTTTAAACAATTAGCATGACACAACATGTGTGCATATACACGTATTATGAACACAAAGATATGTCGTCAAGGATACTTTATTTTTTCTTTTATGTTATCCTGAACTGTAAATACTGTTTAACAATCACCCATTCAGGATAAAAATGTTCATAACAGGCTAGACCGGTAAACATTTTTCCCGATATACACTGCCCAGCAAAATTAACGCACAAATAAAAATGGGCCACAATTTAAGTGTTGCCACAAGTTGATTTTTCGTGAGCCGTCAAACTAATAATTTTATGTTGTTTTATTATTTTTTGTTTATTCCTCTCTACGACGACTTCTCTGTGGGTTACACAACAGCGTGAATACTACAGGAAAACAGTATCCCAATATTTCCTGACTAATTTGTTTTTTGATTCACGTCGTTGTCTCTGTTTTCAGATGAGATACACAGTTAAACACTAAGGAACTCCAATTTAATATAAAAGTTTAAAAAAGCAGTCACAAACTGTCATTTTCATTTAATTTGCTCAAGGATTATTGCCACAATATGTAGAATGTAATTTAATTAGATTAGAATAGAATATTGTCATTGACGCTCTACGCTCCATTGACGCTATTGACGCTCCATTTAGCGTCAAATAAGAAATTTGAATTGTGAGGAATGTATTAAAATTATTACTGTATTAATGTATTAATTATTGGTCGATGAAGGATTAAGAAGCTACCGTGCCATACCGGGCTCTGAGAATGGAAGTTTTTGATATATTTCCTGCGTTATTCAAAGACTTGAAGAAGCCAATGACCATAGTAGACTCCGCGCCGTGGGTAAGGAATGCATCCAGGAACAACAGCGACTTGTGATCCTTTCCGTATGTTGTGTGCTTTGAAAGAACTACTCGTAGGCAGCAAGAAATCTCCAGATACACATAATGTCCCAACAAGAAAGTGGTGTCTACTGTATCCTTCCTACTGTCCGATGTATCCTTCGGAACAGAATTTGTGCTTCAGAATTCCAGCCACAGGACTGACGTCTGAAGTTAAACGCAAATCAGCATAGAGTAAGATTGCGAAGCGCTAAACAACATGTGAACTAGAATCTCGAAGATTGGGAGGAGTTATTCAGCTCTATTTGGCGCGTATGGGTTCTCCGACGGCCAAACGAACGTTTTCAAAGTGCAACATTCTTGAAACCACGCTATAGATATTTAATGGGGGTCCTGTAATGATTTAGGGGAAAAACGTGCAGGATTCATGACCACATGTCCCGTTTGCCCCTTACATTGGTAATAATTTCACGTCGTTCGTCTAGTGTGACAGTACTTACAGAAGATGGGCATTCAGACTCTAGTGTGGCCTGCAAATTGTCCGCATTTCAACTCCATTTGTGGGGTAACATGGGTAGACGACTTAAAAATCATCATCCCTTTTGATGACGTTGAAAATATTCCTTGGGAAATACGGAACGTCATCGATCAAGACGATTAGGCGTCTGCTTCCGAGTGCAAGCCGTCGATGTGAAACCGTCATTATAAGTAGAAGCGGAACGCCATATTGATTTTCTTCATTGCTTTTTTTATTGATATCGTTCTTTCTTCATTTCATTGATAGTTTTTATTGTCATTGCCATAATGTTCATAGTTAAATGTAAAAGTTTAAAAACTACTTTTACATTTAACTGAAATTCTTAAATTTCTTTAACTGTGCATCTCATTCATAAACAGAAATAACGTCAATCAAAAAATCAATTATTCAGGAACGATGGGGCTACAGTTTGAATTTAGTAAACACCAATTTAGTAGTTTGTGGTGCAATCCACAGGGTGTTGAACATTATAAAACTTCGGGGAGGAGCTTATCATCCTTGTATCGAGATATAAACTTGTATCGAGATATATATATATATATATATATATATATATATATATATATATATATATATATATATATATATATATATATATATATATATATATATATATATATATATATATATATATATATATATATATATATATATATATATATATATATATATATATATATATATATATATATATATATATATATATATATATATATATATATATATATATATATATATATATATATATATATATATATATAAAATATATATATATAAATATATATATATATATATATATATATATATATATATATATATATATATATAAAATATATATATATAAATATATATATATATATATACAAAATATATATAATATATATAAACAAAAAAAATATCATCAAAGTTATCGTTAACATATTATCTGTCTTATATATCCATTTTTAAGAACAAACACTGACTTGTCATCCGTTGCTATGAAAACTGTGTCATAGCAATTCATAGCTTTACAAACATAATCGTAAAAGTAATATTTGCCACTTAATAATACATCGTCTAGTTAAATATATCGTCTGTAAATAAATACTTATACCTACTATTGTTTTTCCTGTTACATTATTTCATCGAGGTTGGGTTAGTTGCGCGAGTTCTGTAATTCATATTCAATACTTTCTCTGCTAATTAAACTTACCACCGCCCGCCATTTGGATTTGTTAGATTTTGCTTGGATTTTTTAGAGGTAAATTTGTCCACTTTTAAGTGTTTCCACTGTATCTCAAAAAGTATGCATTTTAGCTAATATTTAGATGATCTTAAAAATCATCTACGAACGGAAAAACGGACAAAGTAACGAAATATTCAACTCAATATAAAGGTGAACTTGTACGGGTTTTACTTACAAGAAAATTATATTGATATGATAGAAATATGTTTTATGAATTCTGATGAATTCTGATTCAAATAAATTTAAAACATTATTTTTTAAATTTATAAATATTATGTGTAGTGCGGGAATTAAAAGAATAGCGACTAAACAATGTAAAAACTGCCGCACTGGTATTTTTTCGGTTCCCGCACTATATTTAGGTCAAAAAATAAATGTTATCATTCTTTTTCATATTAAAGATCATCTAAATATCAAAACTTTGAACAAATGCTTTTATTTTTTTAGGCACTTATTAATTACATAATGTGAATATGATAAATAATATATACGAACAAATACTTAATAAAGAAGTATTGGATATATAATTTTCAAAGTAAGAATATTTGAAACAGCTACATTGAAGTTTCTTATATGTAAGGTCATATATTAATGTCAAAATTTTGCACATACCTACCTACCTTTATGATTATCGTTGATAAACCGAAAAAAATTATTTTATTTATAGAAAAAATTTTGTTGTAAAAATTAAAATAGTGGCAATAAAAGTGATAAAATCGTAAAAATTAGGTAAATTTGATCGACTCTACCTCAGCCAATTGTTATCAAAAATACCACATTCATTATTTTGACGGAAATTATGTCATCTTTCTTTCTTGTGAACCTGTGCCTATACCTAAATCCACTCAGGAAGAAGTTATATACAGAAATGTAAAAAAAGTGCCCCCACTTAGAATGTGTAGTTACTATTATACCTACTTAATGATGGCATTTCAAGATAATAATAATAAAATGAGCATATAAGTAATGACCGCACACTTGTTATATGTAGTTAGTTATATTTACTTAACTGCTGTAATATAATGTCCTTTGATAGAATGTTGACTAATAGAATTATCACTGACAGCGGCAGACCTTTAACTTTATGAGACCTGCACCATTGTTTGGGTGAAATAGGTAGAGGCCTACCTATTTCACCCAAATTTACCCAACTTACCATACTTGGGGTACATTTTTCTAAAATGGACATAGACAATAAACTGGCATGTTAACCTTATTATTTGGTCCAACTCGGCAAAAGTAGGCGTGGTTTAACGATCCAGTGCCGTCTGTAAGGAGATGATGTACCTATATTTGTATGTAATATATAGCACAAACTAACATCAGAGCGTCCCACCCCCCAATAACCAAAAATGAATATTGAAAAAAAACAAATACAAAAGAGAAAATAGAAAATAAAACAAAACAGAAAATAATAAAACAAAAATATTATAAAATGCAAAACAAAAACAGCGTGAAAAAATAAAAATAAACCTGAAAAATAAATAATAAATAAAACAAAAGAGGCATTAAAAGACAATAATAATAAAATAATATCTACTAAAATAAAAGACCCACAGAACACTAACATACTAATAAGAACAATTTTAACCAACGCTTTTTAAGCTTATACATTAACCCACGCTTAAAATGTATTTATAACACACTAACCTAGAACATTACTAACAACCGCATAAATCCTACCTACATCCAAAAATACCATAAGTCAAAAACAGAAAACCCTAAAACTGGAAAGTCAAAGAACACGCTGAACTTATAATAATTACAACTGGCTAAAGTATTTCTAAGAAATAGGTGCTACTGTATTGCAAAATTCACGACAGGCTAAACATGAATAAAAAGTAAAATGTTTAGGTAGGTAATACTTCTAGTAACAAAAATGAAGCAATAAATTCTAAGAACATATTCAAGAATAAAGTCGCAAGAAAAAAAAAGGAAATCTACGATAAAACTTATTGTTAACGATAAAATAAATAAAACATTCCATGAATTAGTATATTGTAAATATTTTGTATAGGTACATTAAAGACATCCTAAGGCTGAATAGGAAAAACATTTTTAGAATGATACGTATCTTTACTTTTATCATTAGCATAATACCTATGAGAATAACTAAATCATATTGAGCTATATACAGGGTTTAATTTTCTATCTCAGAAAAGATAGGAGTCCGTACTATATTGTAAGCTTCTTGGTTCGATTCTCATCTCCAGTACATGGCCATATCGATAAGTTGGAATGAGGGGTAAAGATATTATTATTATAAGTGTTTACGTCACGCATATTTCAAATATTAATGGAACGCATAAAATATTGAGGAACCGCTACTGAAATTTCCATTAGTTTATTATGTTAGTGTACTAGACACAAATCAATAGCTTCTATTTAGTTGGCCATAAACGATGATGTAGAGAGAAGTAATTATATTAATTTAATGACTGCATATAGGTAATATTTTTTCTTATATTGTGCCATGGGGGAGATTATGGGCCTCTTACAGCACTTAATATGTAGACCTCAAAGAAGTGCAGCTTTACTGGTATTAAGTGGGAGTACATAAATAAACGTATATATTAATTAATCCGATTTTACTGATTATTGTCAGTTATAATATTATAAAGTATTATTATTATAAAATATAATATATATATAATTTTATAGTTAATGAATAATGATAACATGTCATTGGCTGGAGAGGAGGTATTTATTTAAAAGTAGGGAAGATTGTCAAGGAAGTAATGTTTTTGTTTAATACCGAGCTTCCTTCCCTATTAATAAATAACGCTAACAGTAAGAACCAAGGCACTCAGATGGTCGCCACGTTTAAAATCATCTGTCTAAAATTTCATAAATTATAGTATAAAAAAGTAAATCTTCAAAGTTTGTATATAAGAATAATTGTAAATGATATAAGAGTAATTATAAGTCAAATTATGGTAAATTTATAAATTAATAGGTGTGTATGAGGAGAATACACGTATATAGGGTGTCCTAGATACACAAGAAAAAATTCCAGAGTATCCAAAGTATAAGTTTTTAAGCCTGCAAAGGAAATATATAAAGATTGTTGCTATTCCTTGGGTGTGAATTCTCATCAGCTGTTTTGGTGGAGGTGCTACATTCCACTAGCAGAGGTCAACACATCGAAGTGAAAGTGTTGTTCGTGTGTGCTAGAGTTTTTTTTTGTCACCAAAGGAGTAACTTTGACAATCAAAGTATTAACAAAACATCAATCCCGTCGAATGTTTATGAGTATTTAAATTTAAATATTTTTTCTGTTCGCCCAGGATTTTAAATACCCCATGTGCTTTTCAGTTTCTAAGTTAAGATAGGATATGGCAGGTAGAATAAGCTAATTTCATGTTTTTACATGTTATTATCCCACTACAGACTTGAAAAATTAAAAAAATAAATATTTATATTGATCAAAATTTAACCAAATCTCTTTTCTTGCAACATAAATTTAAATCGTTATAATAATACCTAATTGCATAATGCAATAATTTTTGCAAAATATTTATAAAATAATAATAATATAAAATAGAAAAATTTTTTTGAGAAAATTTAAGTTATTTCAGTTTAAAATAAAAAAAATATTTAGAGTCATTTTAACAATAATCAGTCTAATACATTGCGTTAAGAGTTTGCTTTGCAGATTCTAAGAGAATTAAAGTAAATACCTTCAAAGTTATTGAACATCGCCATCTATAATTGTTTAAAATATCTCCATATTTCTTAAATTAAAATTAACATCAAATATGTTTATAATAATAATCCATAGTGAAATTATTAAAAGTGTAAATAATAAAATAATGTGATTGGTCGACATACAACTACAATATGTAGGCAACACTGGTAACAATATGTAGGCAACACTGGTAACTAACGAAATGCCTTTGTTACTAAGAGAGGTATTTCATTAACTACAGATAACAATGCATAAGAAAAGTTGATTAAAGGCACTCAAAGCCGTCGCGTCGCCAGAATTATTATTTCTCTGTAAAGAAAATTAAATAATATTTTCATAATAACCAAGTTAAAAGTTATAAATTATGCACGATAGTATTGCACGCATTTCCATGTTATTTTGTAAAGACAATAAGTCAATTTAAGTGATAGTGGTTTATCCAACTTATAGTAGTTCTGGGAAGTATCTTAGACATTTCTACCGAAGCTCTCGTAATATTCTCGGTAAGGATTTTAACCAGCACATAATCAACAAGTGAGTAAAATCTATGAAGAGGTTCCGGTATGCTACGAAGTCTTGTTCCCGATTATGTCGAAAGAGTGGTTCCAGCAGAATCCGCAGCGAGGCAGATAGTGCAGTTTCATCACAGCACCAATAGAGGTCACCACATAAGTCCGGTAGTGTTCTGTGCTCAAGTGTTTTAATTGGATTAACTTTGTATGAAGGTAATAAACAACCCCAAGTTCCATTTATAATAATTATTATAACAGCAATTCTGTTTTTTTAATAAATATATCTGAAATATTGTTTGTCGAGGATATTATTATCCCATGTAACATTCGGCTAAGATATTATAGATTATCGAAGGAGAGCTTTTCTTTGAATGTTGTTGAATCACCACATCATAACATTTGCGTAATACTGATATCATAGATAAATGAAAACCAATTTCTTTTCTAATTGAATAGATCTTTTTACAGTAAAAATATCACATATTAAGATAATCCTTAATCCTTAATAAAGTCATAGCTTTATTAATAAGTAAAAATATTCATGATATTACATTAAAATATTAAAAATATTCAATATTACATTTGAATACTTCAGCCTATTGTGAACTCCCTCTGAAGTAGATTATCTACATTCTCGGATTTAACTTAAAAAATTAATCAAACTAAAAAAGTGTGTGTATATATATATATATATATATATATATATATATATATATATATATATATATATATATATATATATATATATATATATATATATATATATATATATATATATATTGTTAGTTCTACATTTTTTTGTTGATACCCATTTACCTTTATCAAATGCTTTTAGAATTGCTATTGTAATTTTGTAACTACTTTGAAAATGCACTTAGTACAATGCTTAATTGAAGTGATAACCATAATGAGTCAGTCAGTAATAAAGTTAATTTATCGACTTGTTCACCTATGTTGCTTATCGAAATAGAAATATTTAGTAGTTTCTCATAAACTATTGTCGAAATTTGAAAATGTTGATAGAAACGTTTATCTTTAATTTAGGTTGAACGAAAATATCTGTTATAAAATATCTGGGTGTAATGAGTAGACCAGGTACTTAATTTTAAAACAGTGAATATATTATATATTATGCAATATGTCGTCTGATATTAGATATATTTTTAGACGTTATTTCCATATTCCAAGTTATTTTCATATTGGCCCACGGGTTGGTATAATCTAAGAACCTACCTATCATAATTTTGAAATAAGTATTTCTTCTTCCTCCTTCTGGTGCCAATGTAATTATCGGGCTCTACAATAATGTACGAAACCCTGGGGTTTTGTTTGTTTTAACAAGAACAGAAATTAATTTTAAAATTATATTTCTTCCATTCATGTTTGATTTTTCAGCCTAATTAAATTCGCCGCTTTACTATCTACATACATGTAAGCTGAGAGAATAGTTTAGTTTATCATAAAAAAGGAGCGTAGTTAAGTAAAATCTGTAATAAATTTAGTTGTTTTCCTTAAAGCTAATGGCACGGAAGATACTGCTAGCTGGTTCGTGGACCGTCGTTTAAAGATATTCACAGACCATAAATTTTATTTCAGAATGTGTATCCTATTATAAAACTTTGAACTTTCTCAAGTAAATATTCGTATTGTATATATTTAAATATGCAATTTTATAAATTATTTTATGATATACCAACTAATGTTAATAGCGCCTGTTTGTTTTGTATATAAAGGGAAATTAGAAGAAATTTATAAGTCCATGTAACATTATAACATGTAAATTCTCCCCCTAAATTCGTCTGGCGATATCGGTGTATAAACAACCCTCGGAGGAGAAAAACCAAAAAAAAATAGACATTTAGGTATTTCATATTTATATAACTTTTGAATTTTTTGAGGATAATATGGATAATAACAACGATGGCTATTTTTGTACGAAATAAATAGCTCTCTTATTACCCAAATATTATTTTTTTTATTTTCCTAAATTCATTATACCCTATAATCACGACTGTGATAAATTTATGAAAATAAAAATATAAAAATTTAATTATATAAAAAATTCCAAAAATTGGTAAGAATATATGTTTTAGCCTACTACTTACTTGGATTATTTGGTTTTTATGTTCTGTTCGTAAATAAGCCAGATATGAAAAAAAATACTAACCAATTGACACATTTTAAACAACCTCAATTGACACTATGCATCTCAAGTTTGTGTCCGGCTTCCGTTTATACTTGGAAATACTTAAAAAAATTGGAAACACACAACTACTAAAATATAATACTTAGAGAAAATAACTTATTAATATCAATATTTTAATAATAATAACAATATGAATAATAAAAAAATAACAATTATGTTTACTTCGGGATATAATTACATTTTAATATTAATTAATTAATTATGTGGAAAAATGCAGATTGAGTAACATTTTTTAATTATTTTAGAAATAATTTTGTTAAAATAATTCATCATCAGCTTCTCCATTTACAATTATTCCTGTTTCTGTGTATTCATTGTTGCAAGAATTGCCGCCCGAACAACCACAGATTCCCAAACATGACAACTTATTTTGGATGGTTACGCATCCTACCCTACTTTTACCTGTTTTACAATAACAAAAGGAGATCTCTCCCGTAAGAGTTGGCATTGGTGGTTTATTTGGCCATACAGGTAAATACGCGTTATCTTCGTTCACTCTCCAAACATATTCTAAATGATTCGGCCCATCAATAATTGGATTGATAGCATTGCTCCATATTATAATGAACTGGTGCCACTGGGTTTTAAAAGTGCCACTGGCACGGGATAATTTATATATTCTGATTTGAGATGCCATCTTCGCTCTTATCGCTAAATCGTTAATATTAAGTAAAGAATTTCCCAATAAGAACGATACGATTTTAAAATAAATTTAAAAAATGTTAGATACAACTAAACTTTGTATATTATTTTAAAGTACAGTCAATAACATTTATGTTTTGAATAACAATCAACAGAATTTTCTATGACTATAAAATTCTGCAATAAATCGGGCGTGATCTGACGAATGCAGCATTCAATGTGCAATCTTAATACATCAAGTGTTTGTAGTCTGTTTGCATTTTACATAGACCTTACATTTCAAATAGCCCCACAAAAAGTAATCTAAAGGAGTTAAATCACAACTTCTTGGAGGCCAGTGACCAGTTGCATTGCTTGAAATTATCCTTTCTTCAAACTTTTCTTGCAATACGTCGATAGTTTCATGAGCAGTGTAGCATGTGTCTTGCTTGCTGGAACCACACATCCTCTAATTGAAGTGCATCTTAATCTGGCCACAAAAAATTTCTAAACTTCTACCACCATTCACTATAACTGCATCTCCTACCTCATTATGGGAAAGAAATGATACCATGAACGACACCATACAGTTACCTTTAGCGGATACAAAGGCCTCTCGTGAATTTGTTGTGAATTGTTTTCACACGAAAAACCGCAATTTTGCTTGTTAATGTATCCACTTAACCAGAAATAAGCTTCATCTGAAAATAAATTTTTTTCGCAAATAAGGATCGCAAAACAATCTTATAGGGGTGTAAATTCAATTTTTTTCCAATATCTGCCAAGTTGTCGTGTAACCTGTAACTCTCGTGTTGCAACCTCTAACCCTTGAGCACCATCAGGCAATGATAAATCTGGATCCTCTGCAACACCAGCTCTTATAGCAGCAATATTCTCAACAGTTCAGGCATTTTGACGTCTTGCCAGTGTTTTTAGATCGTGATGAGTAAACTTTGTTTTCAAATATCTCAACGATGCGATGGATGGAAAGCAAAGAAGGGCGATCTTTTAGAACAAAATTTTCCCGAAGTGCGCGATAAGTGTGCACAAAAGAACGAAGAACTTTACGAATATAGATCGTAAAGTTTTTGGTAAATAAGTAGGTTTTGAGGCGCGGATTTAGCCGTAATAATTTGTTTTAGTACCTATACTGACAAGAATTGTCAACTGGTAACAGGTAGGTATAACTTCATTTTCATGGTTACCATATTGTTTCAAAATCATATCGTTCTTAAATAACATTGAAAACTTTTCTCAAAACTTTCAAAACTACTTAAATTTTATCTCTTCTAAAGAAATAGGCTTTGTACATGACAGTGGTGAACGTATTTTGATTCAAAATATTAACAATACTAGTAGATTTTTTTCAGTCTGCATGTAAACATTTATATTGTCTTTCTATAAAATGAAGTAAGACAACAACGACATCAGTATCTTCACAGTTTACAACGTTTTCTGTTAAGCCTTCCGATTCTGCAGATAATATATGCAGTAATATTCTTGTATCTACTTCTTCGTGTTTGTAAGTACTGAAATCGTTGAATTAAGTGAATGTGGCACAGTAGAGTCGTACTTTATTATCTAAGAAAATCATCCAGATGTAACCAAATGTACATTATTTATTTTTGTGTCGTTAATATCATCAATTAATAAATAGTTTTGTCAGATCAAGTTTATTTTTTAATTTGTTTTATATATTATATATGTTCATCTCGGACAACACTACAAATATTTTACAATGAATTCTTAACATTGTAGGTACATATTTACATATAAGCTACATAGGTTAGGTATATCGAATTTTCGCAGCGACCGACGCAACGCTAAAATATTAGTATTTCTCTCACATCTCGTTTATTTAGGAACGGAATACAAAAATCAAAATAGTTTTGTAGTCTAGATGGTATAGGCTAACTTTTATTCTTACCAATTTTTTGAAGTTTGTGTTTGTCTGCCCATAATCATGAATGTAAAAAAAATATGAAATTAAAAAATAAATATTGCTGCAATAAGAGGACTCGTCGTGAGACGCTGTTTTATTAAATATTTTACGCTTTGAGCAATACATTTATTTGTATAAAAATAGCGATAAATTTGCTAATATCCATAATTTGACAAACAAAATACACTGGCGGAAAGATATGATAAACATTCGAGTTTTCACCACTGGGGATGGTTTAGACACCGATATCGCCAGACAAATTTAGGGGGAGTATGTGCATGTTAAGTACTATGTTACAATATAATCAGTAGGTATATTTTTACCTTTCAATGTTCCACGGGACACGTTTGGAGACACTTTTTTCGTATTTTGAACCTCTACTAGTATACGTAGGTAGGTACGACAGATAACAGTAACTGATAAATCACCGAAACTCGACAGGTGATTGGTATAAATTAACCATAAAAACCCCTTAAAAAACTCTAAACTAATGATCTAGCAAGTTCGTCAATCATATCCGAAATTAAATTTTTATTGACATATAAAAGTTGTGTCAAATGTTCAGATGTATAAGATAGGTTTATTGATGTAACAATATCATTATGGGTAATAGAGCCACGTGCGAACTACCGCACTAACGTGACAATAAAACTTTTTAATGACGGACGTCACTTAGCTTACACCGCACCATTTAAACCTCTAAAATCATGGTGCTGAAAAGACTGTGCAACATTTACAGTAGCCTTTCAAAATATCGTAAAACTCCCACAACATTATTTATAAGTATATTTAATTTACTGCATCTATTTCACATTTTATTGTCTCCTCAAATCTAGACCTGTACTAAAACTATCTACGGAATCACCGTATAAAAATTGTGAATGAGACTATTTTAGTGTCACTGAAAACTATTAAACAAATGTGTCTAATTTAGATTGCTGATTAATCTGCTAACATGAAAGAAAAGACTCATTATGTAAGCAAATTATTATAGCCAAAAAAATAGAAATGTTAACATATAAAATAAATAAGGCGGCTTATATCAAAGTAATTGGGTTTAATTTATGAGCGTTTAGGAAATAATTACTATATTTACCTCATAAATATTTATACTACATTAACACATTTTTGAATGAAGCCCGAATTATACTGGTATGTTTGCGTAAATATTATGGTAAATTTCTCCCATATACATTATGTGACATAGATATGGTCAAATGTTGTTTATCCTTAAAATTTTATCTGCAAATCAGATTATTTACTATATGTAATTATTGTAGCTTTAAATTTTTGAATGTGTACATTCCTGTGATTATTTAGTAATTTGATATATAGTAAGTGAAGTGATATATAGTAAGTGACTTCCATTTCATAATTTTAAACCAGAGTGAATCCTACAGATGCGGAAGACATCGTATCGTAAATTATTATAATGCTGGTTGGTCTTCTAGTGCTATTGCCAACCTTTTCCAAGTTAGCGAAAGTTGCACAGTTCCATAGTTGTAAAGAAAATGGTTGCAGATGAGGATTTAGGAAACCATCATGTGGGAGGAGCTGCAATGAGAAGCAATTTGATTCAAGATGAAGAAATGATAAATTGGTTAAGAAAAAGCGTCTTTGATACGGCTGTAGCAGCATGTCACGGTACGCAGTTTCCTGTTTCCATGTGGACAGCTGGACGCCGAATTAAACAGAGCGATATGATAAGTAATTATGCTAAGCGTTGGTTATCCGACCGCAACAAAGAACCAAGGCTGCTTTTTGTGAAAAATGATGGTGGCAGAGATTTCTGGTCTAATGTCATTTTCTCCGACTAAAAAATGTTCAAGTCATGTCACTTCGTGTGAATAGACAAGCTAGTTAATAGTAGCAGTCGTTACTCTGTTAATGTGTGGGTTTGGATAAACGCGGCCAGTCCAGAAGTCTGCTGGCATATGAAAGGGAGGCTTAATTGCGAACATTATAGACATTTGCTGCAAAACATGTTAAAAAAATATCGATGCAGCAATTGTATTCAGACAATTACCTTCCATCAGGACAATTGCCTAAGTCAAAACTTCTGGTTGGTTCTTGGACAACATATTAAGTTTTGTCTTGGCCATCCAGAATTCCCGATTCCAATCCAATTTAAAACGTTTGGAGAAGATTGGCCAGGGAAATTTATGTCAGAAATGTTCTCTCGCAAAACAGGCAAGAACTTTTGTTGATCGACGAGACGCTCGAGAAAATATCAAGACCGTTAGAAGCACTAATTGATAGCAATGGAGCACTTATTAAATAAATATTCATTTTAGAATAGTGTTAATTGATTTAATTTCTTTGTTTATTTTATGTTTTACCTTTATTTTAAAAGTTATAGTTACACCTTGTTATGGCTTTATACGAATATTTTTCTACCAAATTATAATCTAAACATCAAAATATTGTCATATTGACAAGAAATTCATACTTAAGTCTCTACTCTGTCAAAAGCCACACATTATGCTAACATAACAAAAAATATTTATAAGATTCGTTTACTTTCTAAGAATTTGAGGACGCATGATATCTACGCTCGAGAGGAAAAAATTAGCTTTTGTACGGAGCAAAAGTGAGTATAAGTGGGTAATTGATTTACAACTATGCAGATCACAAAATGTCCGATGGAAGTATTTATTTCGGTCTATATTTAGAGTCCGTCGTCGTCGGTACATAGATTTTTTGGGCATTACGGCATGAACGTTCATAGACTAAAATAAATAGGACATCCATTAGACAATTTTATTCTGTCATATAGATGGAACCTAAAGGTATCCTATCCTAGTACTTTGCTGATAATCGATAGGGAATCAGCTGGGAATCGTCTGTTGTTTACAGGAATTCTATAGCGGCATTTGTGAATTATTAGTACTGGTTTATTAAACTTTAAAAACTGATAATCATTCAATAAAAAATGCAATGCCTTGTTTTATACATGTACCTACATTTAAGTAAAGCACAATTTTCGTTTATCCTCCGAAAATCGTGAAAGAACTCTTGATTTTTTGCTCTGGCTTGTGGCTATGCTGTTGTATCTCAAGAACGTGCCTTAAGAATAAAGGAGTTTTTTTCGAAGATCTAGGTATTAGATGGAAAATAAAGCAGCTACTATTTCGAACGCTACACTTGGCAGTTAATTTTGTTTCATACTGCACAGTAAATCCTCGTTTGCACCATTCACTTCAATCCGCGGTGTGTAAGACCTTAGTAAAATTCTACTGAGCTATTCTGATCAGGATTATCTTTATTTTGACACAGAAAAATCTAGTGTCTCAAAAGTCCATTGCGAAATCGTATACCTACCCTATTATAATATGAATCAAGATATAGGTAAGCACCTATGAAAATGTTAATTAAAATCTATGTAACGGAATCTTTGAACGAGATATTCACCCACTTCAAAACGTCAGATTATACGGAAACTTTGCACACTTATCAATGACCATACAATAATTTGATAACTTTGTCCTAATTTCCTAACCAGGTTATTAAATAAAATGCCTCACATTAGCGCATTCGCCATAATACAGAATTTACTGAAAATTCTACATTAATTAAATCTCGGACCACACAGCACATATTACAGGTAGTTTATTAGCACGTATTGCAAGTACCTAGCATCTGTAAGACTAATGCAAATACTAGAATTCATTAGTAATTTTTATAATTTTTAGAAGCACTCGTGTGCTTCTACTAGGTATATTCTTTTTAAATACGTACTTATACCTACCCTATTATAATATGAACCAAGATATAGGTAGGCACCCATAAAAATATAAAGATAGTCTTTTTAGGGAAGAAATTTTATTATAAATTCAGTGAGATAGGTACCTAGTCAACGCTAGTGTCAACGCTATTGTCCAGCTAGAGTTAAAGTACCTAGTATTATGATCAATTATATCTACTTTAGGTATATGTTAGAAAAGGCATAAAGGAAATGATTGAATACCAGAATGAGTACAGAAGTTTACTACTTATGTATACGTTTATTGACATCCGTATTTCAATCCGACGCAACGCGACGGGAAGTAAACGGGTACTTCCTGATGCAATATTAATACGAGGATACTTGCCTATAGATAATAATTGCGCCGCAATAGTTCGTTTCACTTATCACATAATTGTAATATGCTTATTTTTAACACGCTTATATTAGCTTCACCTGTATGTATAGGTACTTATATGTGTATATGTATCTATGTAACGGAATCTTTGAACGAGATTTTCAACCACTTCAAAACGTCAGATTATGCGGAAACTTTGCACACTTATCAAGGACCGATGACAATACAATAATTTGATAACTTTGTCCTAATGTCCTCACCAGGTTATTAAAAATATGCCTCGCATTAGCGCATTCGCCACAATACAGAATTTACAGAAAATTATACATTAATTAAATCTCGGACCACACAGCACTAAAATTAATATTTTTCATAACCAAAAGTAAAACTAATCAACATATTGTTTAGTGGAAAAAATGTTTAACTAGTGATTGACAAAACACGATTTTATTGTAAAGAACGTACATGATATCAATGAGATATTTATAACAATTTATATCATTTCTTACAATAAAATTTTTCACTAGTTAAATAAACATTATTTTTTACTTTTTAGTTCGGATTCCCTTTAAAATGTGTTTTTTAGTTTTTTTTAACTATAATTTATTTACCTATCTATTGCTCAGAAATTTCTTCATGAGCCGTCGGATGAAGGTACTTCCGCAGGTTAGAATATTTCGTCATATCCTTACATGCAGGTAGGTAGATACCTACAAATGTAATTTCTATACATGGTATGGGTTCAGAAGACATATAAGCGCCAGTATACCTAGGTGGGTATGTATAGGTGCTTGGTGCATACCTACCATCGACTTACACGATAGTTTCTCGAATACCTACAACTTACCTATACTATGGCCCAGTTCAAATGTTTGTTTCCATCTCATTCCTAAAATATACATTAAAATGACACCCGAAAATAAAAACATGTCACATTCACGCCACATTCAGTCCAGGGCATCCAAATTGAATGTGGCCGCGAAATAGGTTGATCATCAAAATCGTTACGCTAATTTCATCGGTTTTGATTTCGTAAAGAAGCAAATTACTGCACAGTTATTATACAGTTATAGATACACAGTTATGTTGAATATTGATGTTGTTGGTAAGTATCATATATTTTTTATATTGTATTTTATATTGCATATATTACTATTTGGGAATGTAAGTACAAAATATTGCTATTATTTTTAAGAATATTTTTTCCATGTAGCCACATTTATAAAAAAATGTACAATTGCATTTTTTCGAGGGTAATTTCGATCATAGCGAGACACTGTAACAAAATCTTGGTCTAGTACAATATTTCAAGTAAAATTTAGAAATCTAGAGAGAAAAGAAGAAGCCCTGGAAGATTGTAAATGCAAAATTTATCAATACGGGGACAATCAAGTAGGTGGGAATGATAAAAGAAAGGCATATGTACAAAATAGAGAGGCCAGCGGCTTCAGATAACAATCAGGAACGAAAATTACTGAATGATCTTTATACATGTGCTGTGCATCGTGGGGATTATTGTTTTACACTTTGTGTATTGTTGCTTTACACTGTTTTGTACTATTTTACCATACACAGTCTATGAGGCGAA
This sequence comes from Tetropium fuscum, assembly GCA_964058915.1. Taxonomy (NCBI): domain Eukaryota; kingdom Metazoa; phylum Arthropoda; class Insecta; order Coleoptera; family Cerambycidae; genus Tetropium; species Tetropium fuscum. The sequence goes on along the minus strand of CAXKVY010013453.1, from coordinate 145 downwards.
ACATATCTATCCAACTTGGGTAGAAGGCTTCAAGGATGGTTCTAAGCGGATGGTTTGATTTAACTATATCCGAAGATAATATTGACATAAATATGTAAAAAATAGTGGGGAAGACAGTAGGTATTAGTTGGTGATAACTTCAGTC
>CAXKVY010013452.1:0-20558 GCA_964058915.1 Tetropium fuscum | reverse complement strand
AAAATCATGTTTTATTTTCCACCCTGTATATTTTACGAGATTTTTAATATCTGTTCTCAGATTATAAAAATTCATAAAAAACCGTGTCTATTCCTTTTTTGAATGAGTTAAATCGGCAAAGGATAAGTGAGATAAGGGGGTGTCAATCTTAAGAGACTTGCCCGGTACACGGCGACAGAACCTATCTATTCTGCCGTCGCGTCATAAGAAAAAGTGCCGCATCTACAATTTTCTGAATTTTCAGTTCCGTACGGTTTTTATACAAACTGATGCTGAAAACCCATTTTTGTATGTTAAAAAGGTGTATCTACGTTCTAAAATATATTAAATGACATACGTGTTCCTAATTATGACGTATTTAAAGCCTTACTTACCCTATAATTCTCTAGGTAAATACCCCACTAAGAAAACCGTGAGTGACAACACAATGAATATCCATTTTTTGTTTTCTTCATTTCATTACCTTCATAAATATAATCAATAATTATGTCCTGAATCAGGGCTTAAGTATTTTCTAGTGTAACTACCTGAATTTAATTAGTATTTAGATGTTCTCTTGATATCCTATAAAATCATTCTGCTGGTATTATTTTCAAATACAGTAAGTGTATTTTTAAGTAAAAATGCTGGTTTTTTATTCAAAAGTATTCTCATTGAATCGGTTTAACACCGAGAAACACTAAAAACATATACTCCAATAAAGTTATCATAAAATAAAATTACCTATAACAAAAAACGAGTTATCTAATTTTACGCCCAATCGTTTTTTTTGTAGATACGGCACTCTTTCTTACGACGGTGACGGCAGTATTGGTGTTCTATTATTATTTTATTACATAACCCATCTTCATGTAGCTTACAAACGGTCGGCTGCTAGAACGGTCGCGAGTGGCGTTGTAGTCTTAACTTTAAAGGCCAATAATGATTTCCCCTTTTCAACTTTAAATAGGTATATTATGTACAGTAATTTGTAAGTAAATTCAACGAATTAAAAATTAAAAAAACAAAACCGACTTCAAAAATCTATTCTAAAAAACTACACTAGAAAGTAAAAACTAATTACGTTATTCATTCTTACTTAGAATACAATCAATTTATTAGGCCAATAATATACAATTATTATTATTTTTGAGTCGGTGTTTGGTTTATTTGTAGTTGTGGTGTCGCTTTAGGCAGTTGTATTCAATTGTAAGTGAACACGTTAGTTAACGTTGGCCGGAACCGACTTCAAAAATAACAATAATTATATATTATTGCCTAATAAATTGATTGTATTTTAAGTAAGAATAACGTAATTATTTCTTACTTTTAAATGCAGTTTTTTAGAACAGATTTTCTTGTAGTCTGTTTTATATTTTGTTAAAAATATGTTTGGATGAACCGGGAGCTGCCGCCGGCGACGCCATATTGCTAAGATGGCCGCGAAATATATTTTTTTCAAGTATCAAAACTGTACATATTTTTTCTAAAAACAGTTTTTGATACTTGAAAAAAATATTTGTGGTGGCCATTTTAGCAATATGGCGTCACCGGCTGCGGCTCCCGGTTTGTACAAAAATATTTTTTACAAAGAAACAAAACTGGCTTCAAGAACATCTGTTATAAAAAACTGCACTAAAAAGTAAGAAATAATTACGTTATTCATTCTTACTTCCTGTCTACATATTTTTTCTAAAAAGACAGGAAAAATGGAGAATACGAAATTTCTTATAAAAAATTAATATTTCTTGTCAAAAACATAAGTTGATTAATAAATGACGGAGTTCTTAGGTAACAAACATACAAAAAAACAAACATACAGAATGGAGAACCTCTTCCTTTTTTGGAGTCGGTTAAAAATAAGGTCCTTCGAGGCACCTCACGTTGCGGGGCCCAGGGCTCTTCGTTATTCTTTCCAGCAATTACATATTCCGAATACCGTTGAATCAAAAATTCCTTCAATCAGCGCTAACTCGTTAACTTGGCGATGCAGTTATTCCATACTTGATTGTTATGTATGTCATATGAAAGTATAATTGTAAATCAAAGTTTACCTACCTACCCGTGAAAACTGTGGATTACTGCATTGTAGGTATATAAATAATTGTAAATAATTCCTATCAAACAACATTTTACGGGCGTCATGCAATAATGTCTGCAGCAACGTTGCGACACGGTATAATTTACGATTGTTCTATCACACCTGCAACTATCTCTGTTATCCAATTAATAAATTAGTTCAGTAGACATCAGAGAAAAAATCGGACTCCGCCTATTAGAGGATTGTCTCACAAGCTAATACAAAGTAGGTAATAATAAACGCCCTTTGTGAGTCAATGAATACAAGTTGCAAAGTGCAATTTCACTCGTGATAATCTTGGTCGGAATATTATTTAGATATATCAGGTCCGCAATGGCATGGCTATAAATATTATTGAATATAATTTACGACCGACTCTACCTGTATATAAAACGCCGACCTTCTCGCGGTAATATATTACAAAAGTTACTTCACGCTTTTCATTTTCTGTTTCTTTTTAACATTAACGAACATGCCAGTTTGTGACTGAAATATGTGCACTGATGTAGCACTCATATTTTTGTCGGTTGTGCACTGCAACTTAGTTGCACTGATGCTATCATGGTTTCTCTCGCTGGGTTGTGTTTAGATGAAGTTACAAGCAGTAAGTCATTTGTTTTTTTCCTTATTATATATTTTTCACATTAACATTGAAATGCACTTACTTCTGACTCGTAATTGTATGTATAGTGTTGGCGATGAATACCTTCTATTTAACGCTTGAAATTATACGGTATTGTTTCCAATATTTTTAAACAATTAGCATGACACAACATGTGTGCATATACACGTATTATGAACACAAAGATATGTCGTCAAGGATACTTTATTTTTTCTTTTATGTTATCCTGAACTGTAAATACTGTTTAACAATCACCCATTCAGGATAAAAATGTTCATAACAGGCTAGACCGGTAAACATTTTTCCCGATATACACTGCCCAGCAAAATTAACGCACAAATAAAAATGGGCCACAATTTAAGTGTTGCCACAAGTTGATTTTTCGTGAGCCGTCAAACTAATAATTTTATGTTGTTTTATTATTTTTTGTTTATTCCTCTCTACGACGACTTCTCTGTGGGTTACACAACAGCGTGAATACTACAGGAAAACAGTATCCCAATATTTCCTGACTAATTTGTTTTTTGATTCACGTCGTTGTCTCTGTTTTCAGATGAGATACACAGTTAAACACTAAGGAACTCCAATTTAATATAAAAGTTTAAAAAAGCAGTCACAAACTGTCATTTTCATTTAATTTGCTCAAGGATTATTGCCACAATATGTAGAATGTAATTTAATTAGATTAGAATAGAATATTGTCATTGACGCTCTACGCTCCATTGACGCTATTGACGCTCCATTTAGCGTCAAATAAGAAATTTGAATTGTGAGGAATGTATTAAAATTATTACTGTATTAATGTATTAATTATTGGTCGATGAAGGATTAAGAAGCTACCGTGCCATACCGGGCTCTGAGAATGGAAGTTTTTGATATATTTCCTGCGTTATTCAAAGACTTGAAGAAGCCAATGACCATAGTAGACTCCGCGCCGTGGGTAAGGAATGCATCCAGGAACAACAGCGACTTGTGATCCTTTCCGTATGTTGTGTGCTTTGAAAGAACTACTCGTAGGCAGCAAGAAATCTCCAGATACACATAATGTCCCAACAAGAAAGTGGTGTCTACTGTATCCTTCCTACTGTCCGATGTATCCTTCGGAACAGAATTTGTGCTTCAGAATTCCAGCCACAGGACTGACGTCTGAAGTTAAACGCAAATCAGCATAGAGTAAGATTGCGAAGCGCTAAACAACATGTGAACTAGAATCTCGAAGATTGGGAGGAGTTATTCAGCTCTATTTGGCGCGTATGGGTTCTCCGACGGCCAAACGAACGTTTTCAAAGTGCAACATTCTTGAAACCACGCTATAGATATTTAATGGGGGTCCTGTAATGATTTAGGGGAAAAACGTGCAGGATTCATGACCACATGTCCCGTTTGCCCCTTACATTGGTAATAATTTCACGTCGTTCGTCTAGTGTGACAGTACTTACAGAAGATGGGCATTCAGACTCTAGTGTGGCCTGCAAATTGTCCGCATTTCAACTCCATTTGTGGGGTAACATGGGTAGACGACTTAAAAATCATCATCCCTTTTGATGACGTTGAAAATATTCCTTGGGAAATACGGAACGTCATCGATCAAGACGATTAGGCGTCTGCTTCCGAGTGCAAGCCGTCGATGTGAAACCGTCATTATAAGTAGAAGCGGAACGCCATATTGATTTTCTTCATTGCTTTTTTTATTGATATCGTTCTTTCTTCATTTCATTGATAGTTTTTATTGTCATTGCCATAATGTTCATAGTTAAATGTAAAAGTTTAAAAACTACTTTTACATTTAACTGAAATTCTTAAATTTCTTTAACTGTGCATCTCATTCATAAACAGAAATAACGTCAATCAAAAAATCAATTATTCAGGAACGATGGGGCTACAGTTTGAATTTAGTAAACACCAATTTAGTAGTTTGTGGTGCAATCCACAGGGTGTTGAACATTATAAAACTTCGGGGAGGAGCTTATCATCCTTGTATCGAGATATAAACTTGTATCGAGATATATATATATATATATATATATATATATATATATATATATATATATATATATATATATATATATATATATATATATATATATATATATATATATATATATATATATATATATATATATATATATATATATATATATATATATATATATACATATATATATATATATATATATATATATATATATATATATATATATATATATATATATATATATATATATATATATATATATAAAATATATATATATAAATATATATATATATATATATATATATATATATATATATATATATATATATAAAATATATATATATAAATATATATATATATATATACAAAATATATATAATATATATAAACAAAAAAAATATCATCAAAGTTATCGTTAACATATTATCTGTCTTATATATCCATTTTTAAGAACAAACACTGACTTGTCATCCGTTGCTATGAAAACTGTGTCATAGCAATTCATAGCTTTACAAACATAATCGTAAAAGTAATATTTGCCACTTAATAATACATCGTCTAGTTAAATATATCGTCTGTAAATAAATACTTATACCTACTATTGTTTTTCCTGTTACATTATTTCATCGAGGTTGGGTTAGTTGCGCGAGTTCTGTAATTCATATTCAATACTTTCTCTGCTAATTAAACTTACCACCGCCCGCCATTTGGATTTGTTAGATTTTGCTTGGATTTTTTAGAGGTAAATTTGTCCACTTTTAAGTGTTTCCACTGTATCTCAAAAAGTATGCATTTTAGCTAATATTTAGATGATCTTAAAAATCATCTACGAACGGAAAAACGGACAAAGTAACGAAATATTCAACTCAATATAAAGGTGAACTTGTACGGGTTTTACTTACAAGAAAATTATATTGATATGATAGAAATATGTTTTATGAATTCTGATGAATTCTGATTCAAATAAATTTAAAACATTATTTTTTAAATTTATAAATATTATGTGTAGTGCGGGAATTAAAAGAATAGCGACTAAACAATGTAAAAACTGCCGCACTGGTATTTTTTCGGTTCCCGCACTATATTTAGGTCAAAAAATAAATGTTATCATTCTTTTTCATATTAAAGATCATCTAAATATCAAAACTTTGAACAAATGCTTTTATTTTTTTAGGCACTTATTAATTACATAATGTGAATATGATAAATAATATATACGAACAAATACTTAATAAAGAAGTATTGGATATATAATTTTCAAAGTAAGAATATTTGAAACAGCTACATTGAAGTTTCTTATATGTAAGGTCATATATTAATGTCAAAATTTTGCACATACCTACCTACCTTTATGATTATCGTTGATAAACCGAAAAAAATTATTTTATTTATAGAAAAAATTTTGTTGTAAAAATTAAAATAGTGGCAATAAAAGTGATAAAATCGTAAAAATTAGGTAAATTTGATCGACTCTACCTCAGCCAATTGTTATCAAAAATACCACATTCATTATTTTGACGGAAATTATGTCATCTTTCTTTCTTGTGAACCTGTGCCTATACCTAAATCCACTCAGGAAGAAGTTATATACAGAAATGTAAAAAAAGTGCCCCCACTTAGAATGTGTAGTTACTATTATACCTACTTAATGATGGCATTTCAAGATAATAATAATAAAATGAGCATATAAGTAATGACCGCACACTTGTTATATGTAGTTAGTTATATTTACTTAACTGCTGTAATATAATGTCCTTTGATAGAATGTTGACTAATAGAATTATCACTGACAGCGGCAGACCTTTAACTTTATGAGACCTGCACCATTGTTTGGGTGAAATAGGTAGAGGCCTACCTATTTCACCCAAATTTACCCAACTTACCATACTTGGGGTACATTTTTCTAAAATGGACATAGACAATAAACTGGCATGTTAACCTTATTATTTGGTCCAACTCGGCAAAAGTAGGCGTGGTTTAACGATCCAGTGCCGTCTGTAAGGAGATGATGTACCTATATTTGTATGTAATATATAGCACAAACTAACATCAGAGCGTCCCACCCCCCAATAACCAAAAATGAATATTGAAAAAAAACAAATACAAAAGAGAAAATAGAAAATAAAACAAAACAGAAAATAATAAAACAAAAATATTATAAAATGCAAAACAAAAACAGCGTGAAAAAATAAAAATAAACCTGAAAAATAAATAATAAATAAAACAAAAGAGGCATTAAAAGACAATAATAATAAAATAATATCTACTAAAATAAAAGACCCACAGAACACTAACATACTAATAAGAACAATTTTAACCAACGCTTTTTAAGCTTATACATTAACCCACGCTTAAAATGTATTTATAACACACTAACCTAGAACATTACTAACAACCGCATAAATCCTACCTACATCCAAAAATACCATAAGTCAAAAACAGAAAACCCTAAAACTGGAAAGTCAAAGAACACGCTGAACTTATAATAATTACAACTGGCTAAAGTATTTCTAAGAAATAGGTGCTACTGTATTGCAAAATTCACGACAGGCTAAACATGAATAAAAAGTAAAATGTTTAGGTAGGTAATACTTCTAGTAACAAAAATGAAGCAATAAATTCTAAGAACATATTCAAGAATAAAGTCGCAAGAAAAAAAAAGGAAATCTACGATAAAACTTATTGTTAACGATAAAATAAATAAAACATTCCATGAATTAGTATATTGTAAATATTTTGTATAGGTACATTAAAGACATCCTAAGGCTGAATAGGAAAAACATTTTTAGAATGATACGTATCTTTACTTTTATCATTAGCATAATACCTATGAGAATAACTAAATCATATTGAGCTATATACAGGGTTTAATTTTCTATCTCAGAAAAGATAGGAGTCCGTACTATATTGTAAGCTTCTTGGTTCGATTCTCATCTCCAGTACATGGCCATATCGATAAGTTGGAATGAGGGGTAAAGATATTATTATTATAAGTGTTTACGTCACGCATATTTCAAATATTAATGGAACGCATAAAATATTGAGGAACCGCTACTGAAATTTCCATTAGTTTATTATGTTAGTGTACTAGACACAAATCAATAGCTTCTATTTAGTTGGCCATAAACGATGATGTAGAGAGAAGTAATTATATTAATTTAATGACTGCATATAGGTAATATTTTTTCTTATATTGTGCCATGGGGGAGATTATGGGCCTCTTACAGCACTTAATATGTAGACCTCAAAGAAGTGCAGCTTTACTGGTATTAAGTGGGAGTACATAAATAAACGTATATATTAATTAATCCGATTTTACTGATTATTGTCAGTTATAATATTATAAAGTATTATTATTATAAAATATAATATATATATAATTTTATAGTTAATGAATAATGATAACATGTCATTGGCTGGAGAGGAGGTATTTATTTAAAAGTAGGGAAGATTGTCAAGGAAGTAATGTTTTTGTTTAATACCGAGCTTCCTTCCCTATTAATAAATAACGCTAACAGTAAGAACCAAGGCACTCAGATGGTCGCCACGTTTAAAATCATCTGTCTAAAATTTCATAAATTATAGTATAAAAAAGTAAATCTTCAAAGTTTGTATATAAGAATAATTGTAAATGATATAAGAGTAATTATAAGTCAAATTATGGTAAATTTATAAATTAATAGGTGTGTATGAGGAGAATACACGTATATAGGGTGTCCTAGATACACAAGAAAAAATTCCAGAGTATCCAAAGTATAAGTTTTTAAGCCTGCAAAGGAAATATATAAAGATTGTTGCTATTCCTTGGGTGTGAATTCTCATCAGCTGTTTTGGTGGAGGTGCTACATTCCACTAGCAGAGGTCAACACATCGAAGTGAAAGTGTTGTTCGTGTGTGCTAGAGTTTTTTTTTGTCACCAAAGGAGTAACTTTGACAATCAAAGTATTAACAAAACATCAATCCCGTCGAATGTTTATGAGTATTTAAATTTAAATATTTTTTCTGTTCGCCCAGGATTTTAAATACCCCATGTGCTTTTCAGTTTCTAAGTTAAGATAGGATATGGCAGGTAGAATAAGCTAATTTCATGTTTTTACATGTTATTATCCCACTACAGACTTGAAAAATTAAAAAAATAAATATTTATATTGATCAAAATTTAACCAAATCTCTTTTCTTGCAACATAAATTTAAATCGTTATAATAATACCTAATTGCATAATGCAATAATTTTTGCAAAATATTTATAAAATAATAATAATATAAAATAGAAAAATTTTTTTGAGAAAATTTAAGTTATTTCAGTTTAAAATAAAAAAAATATTTAGAGTCATTTTAACAATAATCAGTCTAATACATTGCGTTAAGAGTTTGCTTTGCAGATTCTAAGAGAATTAAAGTAAATACCTTCAAAGTTATTGAACATCGCCATCTATAATTGTTTAAAATATCTCCATATTTCTTAAATTAAAATTAACATCAAATATGTTTATAATAATAATCCATAGTGAAATTATTAAAAGTGTAAATAATAAAATAATGTGATTGGTCGACATACAACTACAATATGTAGGCAACACTGGTAACAATATGTAGGCAACACTGGTAACTAACGAAATGCCTTTGTTACTAAGAGAGGTATTTCATTAACTACAGATAACAATGCATAAGAAAAGTTGATTAAAGGCACTCAAAGCCGTCGCGTCGCCAGAATTATTATTTCTCTGTAAAGAAAATTAAATAATATTTTCATAATAACCAAGTTAAAAGTTATAAATTATGCACGATAGTATTGCACGCATTTCCATGTTATTTTGTAAAGACAATAAGTCAATTTAAGTGATAGTGGTTTATCCAACTTATAGTAGTTCTGGGAAGTATCTTAGACATTTCTACCGAAGCTCTCGTAATATTCTCGGTAAGGATTTTAACCAGCACATAATCAACAAGTGAGTAAAATCTATGAAGAGGTTCCGGTATGCTACGAAGTCTTGTTCCCGATTATGTCGAAAGAGTGGTTCCAGCAGAATCCGCAGCGAGGCAGATAGTGCAGTTTCATCACAGCACCAATAGAGGTCACCACATAAGTCCGGTAGTGTTCTGTGCTCAAGTGTTTTAATTGGATTAACTTTGTATGAAGGTAATAAACAACCCCAAGTTCCATTTATAATAATTATTATAACAGCAATTCTGTTTTTTTAATAAATATATCTGAAATATTGTTTGTCGAGGATATTATTATCCCATGTAACATTCGGCTAAGATATTATAGATTATCGAAGGAGAGCTTTTCTTTGAATGTTGTTGAATCACCACATCATAACATTTGCGTAATACTGATATCATAGATAAATGAAAACCAATTTCTTTTCTAATTGAATAGATCTTTTTACAGTAAAAATATCACATATTAAGATAATCCTTAATCCTTAATAAAGTCATAGCTTTATTAATAAGTAAAAATATTCATGATATTACATTAAAATATTAAAAATATTCAATATTACATTTGAATACTTCAGCCTATTGTGAACTCCCTCTGAAGTAGATTATCTACATTCTCGGATTTAACTTAAAAAATTAATCAAACTAAAAAAGTGTGTGTATATATATATATATATATATATATATATATATATATATATATATATATATATATATATATATATATATATATATATATATATATATATATATATATATATATTGTTAGTTCTACATTTTTTTGTTGATACCCATTTACCTTTATCAAATGCTTTTAGAATTGCTATTGTAATTTTGTAACTACTTTGAAAATGCACTTAGTACAATGCTTAATTGAAGTGATAACCATAATGAGTCAGTCAGTAATAAAGTTAATTTATCGACTTGTTCACCTATGTTGCTTATCGAAATAGAAATATTTAGTAGTTTCTCATAAACTATTGTCGAAATTTGAAAATGTTGATAGAAACGTTTATCTTTAATTTAGGTTGAACGAAAATATCTGTTATAAAATATCTGGGTGTAATGAGTAGACCAGGTACTTAATTTTAAAACAGTGAATATATTATATATTATGCAATATGTCGTCTGATATTAGATATATTTTTAGACGTTATTTCCATATTCCAAGTTATTTTCATATTGGCCCACGGGTTGGTATAATCTAAGAACCTACCTATCATAATTTTGAAATAAGTATTTCTTCTTCCTCCTTCTGGTGCCAATGTAATTATCGGGCTCTACAATAATGTACGAAACCCTGGGGTTTTGTTTGTTTTAACAAGAACAGAAATTAATTTTAAAATTATATTTCTTCCATTCATGTTTGATTTTTCAGCCTAATTAAATTCGCCGCTTTACTATCTACATACATGTAAGCTGAGAGAATAGTTTAGTTTATCATAAAAAAGGAGCGTAGTTAAGTAAAATCTGTAATAAATTTAGTTGTTTTCCTTAAAGCTAATGGCACGGAAGATACTGCTAGCTGGTTCGTGGACCGTCGTTTAAAGATATTCACAGACCATAAATTTTATTTCAGAATGTGTATCCTATTATAAAACTTTGAACTTTCTCAAGTAAATATTCGTATTGTATATATTTAAATATGCAATTTTATAAATTATTTTATGATATACCAACTAATGTTAATAGCGCCTGTTTGTTTTGTATATAAAGGGAAATTAGAAGAAATTTATAAGTCCATGTAACATTATAACATGTAAATTCTCCCCCTAAATTCGTCTGGCGATATCGGTGTATAAACAACCCTCGGAGGAGAAAAACCAAAAAAAAATAGACATTTAGGTATTTCATATTTATATAACTTTTGAATTTTTTGAGGATAATATGGATAATAACAACGATGGCTATTTTTGTACGAAATAAATAGCTCTCTTATTACCCAAATATTATTTTTTTTATTTTCCTAAATTCATTATACCCTATAATCACGACTGTGATAAATTTATGAAAATAAAAATATAAAAATTTAATTATATAAAAAATTCCAAAAATTGGTAAGAATATATGTTTTAGCCTACTACTTACTTGGATTATTTGGTTTTTATGTTCTGTTCGTAAATAAGCCAGATATGAAAAAAAATACTAACCAATTGACACATTTTAAACAACCTCAATTGACACTATGCATCTCAAGTTTGTGTCCGGCTTCCGTTTATACTTGGAAATACTTAAAAAAATTGGAAACACACAACTACTAAAATATAATACTTAGAGAAAATAACTTATTAATATCAATATTTTAATAATAATAACAATATGAATAATAAAAAAATAACAATTATGTTTACTTCGGGATATAATTACATTTTAATATTAATTAATTAATTATGTGGAAAAATGCAGATTGAGTAACATTTTTTAATTATTTTAGAAATAATTTTGTTAAAATAATTCATCATCAGCTTCTCCATTTACAATTATTCCTGTTTCTGTGTATTCATTGTTGCAAGAATTGCCGCCCGAACAACCACAGATTCCCAAACATGACAACTTATTTTGGATGGTTACGCATCCTACCCTACTTTTACCTGTTTTACAATAACAAAAGGAGATCTCTCCCGTAAGAGTTGGCATTGGTGGTTTATTTGGCCATACAGGTAAATACGCGTTATCTTCGTTCACTCTCCAAACATATTCTAAATGATTCGGCCCATCAATAATTGGATTGATAGCATTGCTCCATATTATAATGAACTGGTGCCACTGGGTTTTAAAAGTGCCACTGGCACGGGATAATTTATATATTCTGATTTGAGATGCCATCTTCGCTCTTATCGCTAAATCGTTAATATTAAGTAAAGAATTTCCCAATAAGAACGATACGATTTTAAAATAAATTTAAAAAATGTTAGATACAACTAAACTTTGTATATTATTTTAAAGTACAGTCAATAACATTTATGTTTTGAATAACAATCAACAGAATTTTCTATGACTATAAAATTCTGCAATAAATCGGGCGTGATCTGACGAATGCAGCATTCAATGTGCAATCTTAATACATCAAGTGTTTGTAGTCTGTTTGCATTTTACATAGACCTTACATTTCAAATAGCCCCACAAAAAGTAATCTAAAGGAGTTAAATCACAACTTCTTGGAGGCCAGTGACCAGTTGCATTGCTTGAAATTATCCTTTCTTCAAACTTTTCTTGCAATACGTCGATAGTTTCATGAGCAGTGTAGCATGTGTCTTGCTTGCTGGAACCACACATCCTCTAATTGAAGTGCATCTTAATCTGGCCACAAAAAATTTCTAAACTTCTACCACCATTCACTATAACTGCATCTCCTACCTCATTATGGGAAAGAAATGATACCATGAACGACACCATACAGTTACCTTTAGCGGATACAAAGGCCTCTCGTGAATTTGTTGTGAATTGTTTTCACACGAAAAACCGCAATTTTGCTTGTTAATGTATCCACTTAACCAGAAATAAGCTTCATCTGAAAATAAATTTTTTTCGCAAATAAGGATCGCAAAACAATCTTATAGGGGTGTAAATTCAATTTTTTTCCAATATCTGCCAAGTTGTCGTGTAACCTGTAACTCTCGTGTTGCAACCTCTAACCCTTGAGCACCATCAGGCAATGATAAATCTGGATCCTCTGCAACACCAGCTCTTATAGCAGCAATATTCTCAACAGTTCAGGCATTTTGACGTCTTGCCAGTGTTTTTAGATCGTGATGAGTAAACTTTGTTTTCAAATATCTCAACGATGCGATGGATGGAAAGCAAAGAAGGGCGATCTTTTAGAACAAAATTTTCCCGAAGTGCGCGATAAGTGTGCACAAAAGAACGAAGAACTTTACGAATATAGATCGTAAAGTTTTTGGTAAATAAGTAGGTTTTGAGGCGCGGATTTAGCCGTAATAATTTGTTTTAGTACCTATACTGACAAGAATTGTCAACTGGTAACAGGTAGGTATAACTTCATTTTCATGGTTACCATATTGTTTCAAAATCATATCGTTCTTAAATAACATTGAAAACTTTTCTCAAAACTTTCAAAACTACTTAAATTTTATCTCTTCTAAAGAAATAGGCTTTGTACATGACAGTGGTGAACGTATTTTGATTCAAAATATTAACAATACTAGTAGATTTTTTTCAGTCTGCATGTAAACATTTATATTGTCTTTCTATAAAATGAAGTAAGACAACAACGACATCAGTATCTTCACAGTTTACAACGTTTTCTGTTAAGCCTTCCGATTCTGCAGATAATATATGCAGTAATATTCTTGTATCTACTTCTTCGTGTTTGTAAGTACTGAAATCGTTGAATTAAGTGAATGTGGCACAGTAGAGTCGTACTTTATTATCTAAGAAAATCATCCAGATGTAACCAAATGTACATTATTTATTTTTGTGTCGTTAATATCATCAATTAATAAATAGTTTTGTCAGATCAAGTTTATTTTTTAATTTGTTTTATATATTATATATGTTCATCTCGGACAACACTACAAATATTTTACAATGAATTCTTAACATTGTAGGTACATATTTACATATAAGCTACATAGGTTAGGTATATCGAATTTTCGCAGCGACCGACGCAACGCTAAAATATTAGTATTTCTCTCACATCTCGTTTATTTAGGAACGGAATACAAAAATCAAAATAGTTTTGTAGTCTAGATGGTATAGGCTAACTTTTATTCTTACCAATTTTTTGAAGTTTGTGTTTGTCTGCCCATAATCATGAATGTAAAAAAAATATGAAATTAAAAAATAAATATTGCTGCAATAAGAGGACTCGTCGTGAGACGCTGTTTTATTAAATATTTTACGCTTTGAGCAATACATTTATTTGTATAAAAATAGCGATAAATTTGCTAATATCCATAATTTGACAAACAAAATACACTGGCGGAAAGATATGATAAACATTCGAGTTTTCACCACTGGGGATGGTTTAGACACCGATATCGCCAGACAAATTTAGGGGGAGTATGTGCATGTTAAGTACTATGTTACAATATAATCAGTAGGTATATTTTTACCTTTCAATGTTCCACGGGACACGTTTGGAGACACTTTTTTCGTATTTTGAACCTCTACTAGTATACGTAGGTAGGTACGACAGATAACAGTAACTGATAAATCACCGAAACTCGACAGGTGATTGGTATAAATTAACCATAAAAACCCCTTAAAAAACTCTAAACTAATGATCTAGCAAGTTCGTCAATCATATCCGAAATTAAATTTTTATTGACATATAAAAGTTGTGTCAAATGTTCAGATGTATAAGATAGGTTTATTGATGTAACAATATCATTATGGGTAATAGAGCCACGTGCGAACTACCGCACTAACGTGACAATAAAACTTTTTAATGACGGACGTCACTTAGCTTACACCGCACCATTTAAACCTCTAAAATCATGGTGCTGAAAAGACTGTGCAACATTTACAGTAGCCTTTCAAAATATCGTAAAACTCCCACAACATTATTTATAAGTATATTTAATTTACTGCATCTATTTCACATTTTATTGTCTCCTCAAATCTAGACCTGTACTAAAACTATCTACGGAATCACCGTATAAAAATTGTGAATGAGACTATTTTAGTGTCACTGAAAACTATTAAACAAATGTGTCTAATTTAGATTGCTGATTAATCTGCTAACATGAAAGAAAAGACTCATTATGTAAGCAAATTATTATAGCCAAAAAAATAGAAATGTTAACATATAAAATAAATAAGGCGGCTTATATCAAAGTAATTGGGTTTAATTTATGAGCGTTTAGGAAATAATTACTATATTTACCTCATAAATATTTATACTACATTAACACATTTTTGAATGAAGCCCGAATTATACTGGTATGTTTGCGTAAATATTATGGTAAATTTCTCCCATATACATTATGTGACATAGATATGGTCAAATGTTGTTTATCCTTAAAATTTTATCTGCAAATCAGATTATTTACTATATGTAATTATTGTAGCTTTAAATTTTTGAATGTGTACATTCCTGTGATTATTTAGTAATTTGATATATAGTAAGTGAAGTGATATATAGTAAGTGACTTCCATTTCATAATTTTAAACCAGAGTGAATCCTACAGATGCGGAAGACATCGTATCGTAAATTATTATAATGCTGGTTGGTCTTCTAGTGCTATTGCCAACCTTTTCCAAGTTAGCGAAAGTTGCACAGTTCCATAGTTGTAAAGAAAATGGTTGCAGATGAGGATTTAGGAAACCATCATGTGGGAGGAGCTGCAATGAGAAGCAATTTGATTCAAGATGAAGAAATGATAAATTGGTTAAGAAAAAGCGTCTTTGATACGGCTGTAGCAGCATGTCACGGTACGCAGTTTCCTGTTTCCATGTGGACAGCTGGACGCCGAATTAAACAGAGCGATATGATAAGTAATTATGCTAAGCGTTGGTTATCCGACCGCAACAAAGAACCAAGGCTGCTTTTTGTGAAAAATGATGGTGGCAGAGATTTCTGGTCTAATGTCATTTTCTCCGACTAAAAAATGTTCAAGTCATGTCACTTCGTGTGAATAGACAAGCTAGTTAATAGTAGCAGTCGTTACTCTGTTAATGTGTGGGTTTGGATAAACGCGGCCAGTCCAGAAGTCTGCTGGCATATGAAAGGGAGGCTTAATTGCGAACATTATAGACATTTGCTGCAAAACATGTTAAAAAAATATCGATGCAGCAATTGTATTCAGACAATTACCTTCCATCAGGACAATTGCCTAAGTCAAAACTTCTGGTTGGTTCTTGGACAACATATTAAGTTTTGTCTTGGCCATCCAGAATTCCCGATTCCAATCCAATTTAAAACGTTTGGAGAAGATTGGCCAGGGAAATTTATGTCAGAAATGTTCTCTCGCAAAACAGGCAAGAACTTTTGTTGATCGACGAGACGCTCGAGAAAATATCAAGACCGTTAGAAGCACTAATTGATAGCAATGGAGCACTTATTAAATAAATATTCATTTTAGAATAGTGTTAATTGATTTAATTTCTTTGTTTATTTTATGTTTTACCTTTATTTTAAAAGTTATAGTTACACCTTGTTATGGCTTTATACGAATATTTTTCTACCAAATTATAATCTAAACATCAAAATATTGTCATATTGACAAGAAATTCATACTTAAGTCTCTACTCTGTCAAAAGCCACACATTATGCTAACATAACAAAAAATATTTATAAGATTCGTTTACTTTCTAAGAATTTGAGGACGCATGATATCTACGCTCGAGAGGAAAAAATTAGCTTTTGTACGGAGCAAAAGTGAGTATAAGTGGGTAATTGATTTACAACTATGCAGATCACAAAATGTCCGATGGAAGTATTTATTTCGGTCTATATTTAGAGTCCGTCGTCGTCGGTACATAGATTTTTTGGGCATTACGGCATGAACGTTCATAGACTAAAATAAATAGGACATCCATTAGACAATTTTATTCTGTCATATAGATGGAACCTAAAGGTATCCTATCCTAGTACTTTGCTGATAATCGATAGGGAATCAGCTGGGAATCGTCTGTTGTTTACAGGAATTCTATAGCGGCATTTGTGAATTATTAGTACTGGTTTATTAAACTTTAAAAACTGATAATCATTCAATAAAAAATGCAATGCCTTGTTTTATACATGTACCTACATTTAAGTAAAGCACAATTTTCGTTTATCCTCCGAAAATCGTGAAAGAACTCTTGATTTTTTGCTCTGGCTTGTGGCTATGCTGTTGTATCTCAAGAACGTGCCTTAAGAATAAAGGAGTTTTTTTCGAAGATCTAGGTATTAGATGGAAAATAAAGCAGCTACTATTTCGAACGCTACACTTGGCAGTTAATTTTGTTTCATACTGCACAGTAAATCCTCGTTTGCACCATTCACTTCAATCCGCGGTGTGTAAGACCTTAGTAAAATTCTACTGAGCTATTCTGATCAGGATTATCTTTATTTTGACACAGAAAAATCTAGTGTCTCAAAAGTCCATTGCGAAATCGTATACCTACCCTATTATAATATGAATCAAGATATAGGTAAGCACCTATGAAAATGTTAATTAAAATCTATGTAACGGAATCTTTGAACGAGATATTCACCCACTTCAAAACGTCAGATTATACGGAAACTTTGCACACTTATCAATGACCATACAATAATTTGATAACTTTGTCCTAATTTCCTAACCAGGTTATTAAATAAAATGCCTCACATTAGCGCATTCGCCATAATACAGAATTTACTGAAAATTCTACATTAATTAAATCTCGGACCACACAGCACATATTACAGGTAGTTTATTAGCACGTATTGCAAGTACCTAGCATCTGTAAGACTAATGCAAATACTAGAATTCATTAGTAATTTTTATAATTTTTAGAAGCACTCGTGTGCTTCTACTAGGTATATTCTTTTTAAATACGTACTTATACCTACCCTATTATAATATGAACCAAGATATAGGTAGGCACCCATAAAAATATAAAGATAGTCTTTTTAGGGAAGAAATTTTATTATAAATTCAGTGAGATAGGTACCTAGTCAACGCTAGTGTCAACGCTATTGTCCAGCTAGAGTTAAAGTACCTAGTATTATGATCAATTATATCTACTTTAGGTATATGTTAGAAAAGGCATAAAGGAAATGATTGAATACCAGAATGAGTACAGAAGTTTACTACTTATGTATACGTTTATTGACATCCGTATTTCAATCCGACGCAACGCGACGGGAAGTAAACGGGTACTTCCTGATGCAATATTAATACGAGGATACTTGCCTATAGATAATAATTGCGCCGCAATAGTTCGTTTCACTTATCACATAATTGTAATATGCTTATTTTTAACACGCTTATATTAGCTTCACCTGTATGTATAGGTACTTATATGTGTATATGTATCTATGTAACGGAATCTTTGAACGAGATTTTCAACCACTTCAAAACGTCAGATTATGCGGAAACTTTGCACACTTATCAAGGACCGATGACAATACAATAATTTGATAACTTTGTCCTAATGTCCTCACCAGGTTATTAAAAATATGCCTCGCATTAGCGCATTCGCCACAATACAGAATTTACAGAAAATTATACATTAATTAAATCTCGGACCACACAGCACTAAAATTAATATTTTTCATAACCAAAAGTAAAACTAATCAACATATTGTTTAGTGGAAAAAATGTTTAACTAGTGATTGACAAAACACGATTTTATTGTAAAGAACGTACATGATATCAATGAGATATTTATAACAATTTATATCATTTCTTACAATAAAATTTTTCACTAGTTAAATAAACATTATTTTTTACTTTTTAGTTCGGATTCCCTTTAAAATGTGTTTTTTAGTTTTTTTTAACTATAATTTATTTACCTATCTATTGCTCAGAAATTTCTTCATGAGCCGTCGGATGAAGGTACTTCCGCAGGTTAGAATATTTCGTCATATCCTTACATGCAGGTAGGTAGATACCTACAAATGTAATTTCTATACATGGTATGGGTTCAGAAGACATATAAGCGCCAGTATACCTAGGTGGGTATGTATAGGTGCTTGGTGCATACCTACCATCGACTTACACGATAGTTTCTCGAATACCTACAACTTACCTATACTATGGCCCAGTTCAAATGTTTGTTTCCATCTCATTCCTAAAATATACATTAAAATGACACCCGAAAATAAAAACATGTCACATTCACGCCACATTCAGTCCAGGGCATCCAAATTGAATGTGGCCGCGAAATAGGTTGATCATCAAAATCGTTACGCTAATTTCATCGGTTTTGATTTCGTAAAGAAGCAAATTACTGCACAGTTATTATACAGTTATAGATACACAGTTATGTTGAATATTGATGTTGTTGGTAAGTATCATATATTTTTTATATTGTATTTTATATTGCATATATTACTATTTGGGAATGTAAGTACAAAATATTGCTATTATTTTTAAGAATATTTTTTCCATGTAGCCACATTTATAAAAAAATGTACAATTGCATTTTTTCGAGGGTAATTTCGATCATAGCGAGACACTGTAACAAAATCTTGGTCTAGTACAATATTTCAAGTAAAATTTAGAAATCTAGAGAGAAAAGAAGAAGCCCTGGAAGATTGTAAATGCAAAATTTATCAATACGGGGACAATCAAGTAGGTGGGAATGATAAAAGAAAGGCATATGTACAAAATAGAGAGGCCAGCGGCTTCAGATAACAATCAGGAACGAAAATTACTGAATGATCTTTATACATGTGCTGTGCATCGTGGGGATTATTGTTTTACACTTTGTGTATTGTTGCTTTACACTGTTTTGTACTATTTTACCATACACAGTCTATGAGGCGAAACATATCTATCCAACTTGGGTAGAAGGCTTCAAGGATGGTTCTAAGCGGATGGTTTGATTTAACTATATCCGAAGATAATATTGACATAAATATGTAAAAAATAGTGGGGAAGACAGTAGGTATTAGTTGGTGATAACTTCAGTCAGCTCGCACTAAATGTTATGATATGATTGCCAACAAAACCAGATACTATTTGGTGCCAGCCACTGGACGTCTTCTGGATTTTTCCGTCCCGTCAAAACGAGTGTTTGAATTGTTAAAAAATACTATCATCACTTTCAAATAAATGATCCTAATAACGTGTAAAGTCTGGATTCCGGGCTTGTGGTATTTTTCACATAATATGGACGCATCCGCAAAAAGATACCCAAAATAGCCTCAAGCCCTGAGGATATCTTTGCACAAAATAACTATTGGACTAAAGCACCATTGGGTTATTTTCAGGGGTTATCTCTGTGGGTAAGAAACCGTCGAGGAAGAAATAGGCGAAGAAGATAATGAAACAAATATAGAAGATAAAGAAGATATTCGGGCG
>CAXKVY010013450.1:0-23666 GCA_964058915.1 Tetropium fuscum | reverse complement strand
GTTCAATTCGATTATAATTATCAAGCTCTGAATAATATGGACGGTTATTATTTCAGTATTTTCCCTATGCTTTAATTAAAATCGATAAATTGGAATAACAATGAAATACTGTTCATAATAATTTATTGTTTAGGAAGAGAACTAGTCATCGAGGATGACTTTCGGCTAATTGAGTAATTTATTGTTCATTGTTATTACTATCAAAGGCTACCGCTTATAAAATATAAAATAAGACTATAAACAGTACAAACCATGTAAAATACTTCTGAATAACATTAACTCAACGCCATAACTTGAGTTGCATATGCGTAATATCTCTAAAAAAGCAAATTAAATCGTAGGTTTTATATTTAGATCCCGATTTGTGATTGTTAGAATTCTATATATGGCTTATGTAAATAGAGTTTTAAATTGCGGATCTTTAATTTGGAATCTGCAGGATAATGTATACATTGGGCAATTGGAAGGCGTTCAGAGAAAAGTCTTGAATTATGTTAAGAGAAAATGTTTTCCACAACTTAAAGAACGATGTGTAATTAGCAGTACTTACAACCAATTACCACTTGACAATCGTAGATATAGCTATTTGTCTACGATGTTATTTTTTTTTTAATAGTGAGTAATGTTGTCGACTCGCCAGACATTGTTAACTCTATTAAATACAATGTTCGGTCTTACAACATCAGGCAAAACGATTTACTTTTTGAAGAACTTTTTCTTTTATATTTGCTTATTTTATGTTTCTATGTATGTATGTATGTATGTATGTATGTATGTATGTACGTATGTATGTATGTTTTATGTATGTATGTTTTATGTATGTATGTATGTAACCACCTAATGTGGTTACTAACTAATGATGTTTTCCAGGTTTTCCTAATTCCAGCACTGAGTGGTGGTTATAATTTAAAAAGTATACCAGCGGAATTGTAGCTGGTGCTAAAGCATAGGACCGTCCGCACTTATCTTGAAATTTCGTCCTATGTATTTAGCAGTGGCATTGAGATTCGAATAGTAGTTGAAAACGTACATAGGAGTCCGTTACTGGAACATAAAGATGAAAGGTGGTGTAAAGAGAATGAATAGACTGGTCTTCTGCATCGTATCATTTCTTTCTTGACAGCCGCGCCGCGTGCCCGAATGAAAAACGGTAATCACTCTATTGCATAAATACCGATGTAAAACATTTACTACTAAAAGGTGAGATATTATAATTATTTCCTAATATACCATTTGAAGTAGAAGATAATAATATAACGCCCGAAAATCCAAAAATAGTTGAATCGATTATTGTCGAAAACGTCGAAACAACCTTTGAGTTTAAAAATCAAGATTTACATGTACAAAAGATTTACATGTATAAAAGATTTACATGTACAAAAGATTTATACATGTTTTATTAGAAATATACATGGACGTTGAAATGCGAAAATCAAGTACAATGAGAGAAATATATAATACGACGTATTAACGAATTAAGTAAGATATCACTATCAACACTTTAGCGTGCAACAAAGAGGAAAGGCAAAAATGCGAAATTAAAAAATATTGTAGATTCTACCGATAATGTAGTATGGCGTACAATTTATAATATTCAAACATAAAATATAGCTCCTACTTTATAAATGACACAAAAAATAAGGGATTTGCCTGATTATAATTATAGGTCTTTATATACACTACGAAATATTTTTTTACTATATTGATTTAAACATAAAAAAACTTGAGAGCCGTATGGTAATTATGGAATCACGGTGTATAGTTGCACTTCGGGTAGATTATTTGGCAAATATCAAAGAATATCGTCAACTAAATACGCATAAAGTGTATCTAGATGAGACATGGTTTGACACGCATGATGTTGTTCAGTGTGGTTGGGTAGACAGTTCACACAATTGTGTTTTAAATACCTACTCTGTGTTCTGGAAGAAAACGCGTTATCATACTTCATGCGGGAAGCGTAGGCAGGTTTGTACAGGGTAAGTATCTTAAGATTGACTCACTTATCCTTTGCCGATTTAACTCATTCAAAAAAGGAGTGGACGCGGTTTTTGATGAATTTTTATAATCTGACCACGGATATTAAAAATCTCGTAAGATATACAGGGTGGAAAATAAAACATGATTTTTTTAAACGGAACACCCCGTATATTTTTATACCACAATAATGTCCTTAAATTTCTGAATAAAAAAATATCTAATTGTTATATAATCACTCCGCCTGTTCGTGAGATATTACTAAAAACTTATCACATTACGGGTGTCAATTATAAAACAAAAAACATATCAGATACCTCTGGAAACAATGCCATCTATTGAGATAATAAATAAATAATATATAGGTGACAATAACAGTAACGAGTAATAACAATAAACAACATAAGCCTAATAAAAACAAATAAAACTCAATATTAATACAGTAACACAATTTTATTTATTTACACGTAACGTAATTAAATATTTTCCACGTAACCACCACCATTCTGAATACACATTTGGCATCGCTTTATAAAATTGCTTCTCATCCTTTGAAATATATCACCATTTTGGTTTAATTCCTCAATTTTTACACGTATGCATTCTTTTAACTCATTCATATTATTAAAAACCCCAGTTTCGTATATATCTTGTTTTATCGTACCCCAGAGAAAAAAATCCATAGGTATTAAGTCCGGACTTTTAGCGGGTCAATGTATAACACCGTGCCTTCCTATCCAAATAGGATATTTTCTGTTTAGGTATTCGGTGACGTTCCTTGCAGAGTGTGGTGGTGCTCCATCCTGCTGCCAAATAACAGATCTGTTGTCCACTAAATTAATATTATCTAAATAATTTTCAACTGGATGTTAAAGAATATCCACATAGCGTTGTGCATTTAAGGGCCCATTTATAAATACAGGACCTACAATAGCATCCTTGTGGATGCCACACCACACGTTTACAGTTTGGTATCCTTGTTTTTATATTTTTTTACAATATGTGGATTTTCCGCTGCCCAGTAATGTGCATTTTTTCTGTTAAAAATTCCCGCAGTAGAAAAACTGCTTTCGTCAGTCCAAAAGACATGACTTAGGAACTCATCATCTTCCTCTATTCTATCAAGTATGTCTCTGCAGAAGGTTAACCTGTCTTGAAGATTGTTGTCGTCTAAATATTGAACGGGCAAAATACTATAATATGGTTTAAAATTATGGCGATGTAATATTTTTATCACACTTCTTTGTGATATATCAAATTCTATTGCTGCGGCATTGGATGGATTTTTAGCAAAATATAATAACGCGTTGAGCTCTGTGTCTTCTCCTGTTTTTGTTCTTCGCCTTTCCCTTTTCTTGTCTCTCAGAGATTCGGTATTCCTAAACTTTGCATAAATGTTTTTAAAACTATTTTTGGAAGGAGGTAGCCTTTCTCGAAATAACCTAACATACTCCCTCCGAGCAAGAGACTTATTCTTGTTGCACTGAATATAAATTTCAAGTAACTCTTTTCGCTCTTCCAATGAATATACCATTTTCAAAATAACTTGCTTCTTTACGAACACTACGTATTTTTTACGCTGATATCTAAGAGAGTGAACTACTATCTCACAAAAAACCGGATGACATGTGTCAACAAATAAACAATGCAAATATGCATTGTTTCCAGAGGTATCTTGATGTTCTTATCTTATAATTGACACCCGTAATGTGATAAGTTTTTAGTAATATCTCACGAACAAGTGGAGTGATTATATAACAATTACACATTTTTGGATTCAGAAAATTAAGGACATTATTTTGGTCTAAAAATATATGGGGTGTTCCATTTTAAAAAATCATGTTCTATTTTCCACCCTGTATATCTTACGAGATTTTTAATATCCGTGCTGAGATTATAAAAATCCATCAAAAACCGTGTCTACTCCTTTTTTTAATTAGTTAAATCGGCAAAGGATAAGTGTGATAAGGGGGGTATCAATCTTAAGAGACTTACCCGGTACCTAATGCACTGCTATTGTCGGCCAAAAATATATCCCAGTCTTCTGCTGACTGTCACGAAGATTTGAGAGACCATCTATTCGAATAATGCTTCTACCAAACAATCCGCCTAATTCGGTAATTGTATTAGATAATGCGTCTTATCACTCGCGTATATTAAATAAAATACCAAATACCAGTACCAAAAAGGGAGATATTTTAAAATGAGAAAGCAAATATGAAATTCCTGTAAAAGTTCCAATACAGCGCGAATTACTGAAAAGAATAAAATAGCAGAATTTCAAAAACCAATCCGCTATTGCTAACTTGGCCAATATACATGGTCATACAGTTTTGCGGTTACCTCCATACTAATGCATATTTAGATCCTATAGAGATGATTTGAGCAGCATTAATAAAAGTTTGCGAAAATGTAATAACTCATCAATGCTACTTAAGACATAATAATTGATAATATAAGGCAAGTAATAAATCGAAAATACCGATTTATGGAAAAACTGCATTCGGCACGTAATTGAAATAAAAAATGAGTATCAAACACTAGCCCCCATTGCGCCGATTATACTTGAACTGGATAAGGATTCCTCTTCAGAAAGTGAAGACTAGGGCGCTGATAATATATTTTCACAACAAAATATTTAGCTATGTTAAATAAATATTTAGCTATTACATGATTTATTAAGTTTATTTAGTTTATTTAATATTTTAAACTTTAATATTTTAATTTTGTTTTTATAGGTTATACTTTTTATGTATACAAATATTTATTATTGTTTTCATATTCAAGAAATCTACATTTTAATTTTATTTTTTACTAACATCATTGCTCATTGTTAAACTAACTCATCCTATCCCTCCTGGCAAGGATGTGTTCATACCTTCTCGTTGGTCCTTGGTGAGCAATAACATATTTCAGTATAATGTGGGTTAACTTTAAAACTAAAATTAATAAATTCATATATTATAATTTACACTTTATTTCTAAAACGGGTACCTCCAAAAATATCTCACTAATATGTTATTGGCTAAATGAACCAATAAGAGGTATCTGATAAACAAAAAATTAATACAGTTTTCATAAAAGGATTCCTAAAAGACTTAAATAAACCTACCTGAAATACTTAAATAAACCTACCTAAAATACTTAATAACAAACATTAATAACAAACCTTTGCCCATGTACAATAAAGGAGTATCGACTGTTTTTGCCGGCTGTTGTTTTTATACGGTTTTATACGGTTTCAAATTCCATCCTATACACTTTACCAACCTAATTGGGTGTGTATGCGGCCCGCATTATAATACTAATATGTCGCCCTTTGCAATTCTTTGATTTGCCCTGCCGAAATTCTTTGATTTCGGGAATAACCATTGCGGTTAGAATGAGGGGTAGATATATTATTATAAATGTTCTTCTATCTGCCTTGACGCCAATTTTTATTAAAAATACTTCGGGCACTATTTTGATGGAAATTACGTCAGCTTTCTTTTTGTGAACCAATGCCTATGCCTAAATCCACTCAGAAAGAAGTTACAGACAAACATTTTAAAAAAGACAAAAAATTGAAATTTTAATTTCAGTTTCTTAAAAAAGGCATTTTGATTACCTATATTTTTCTAAAATTTTGATTAACACCTAGTGTAGGTATAAGGTTTAATAAATTTGGGATGCTCACGATAGTATAATCTAAAATTCTGCCCACGATACTTTCTGATAGCGTAATTATAATAATTCGAAAAGGCCAAAAAACATATTCGGACGCCCCTACCTATCAAGCATCTGCTAATCTTATTTGCATATAAATTATAGCACCTGACCCATGTCTGTCGATGGTGGTTCTGCCTTAACTAATGACTAGATCGATTAAACATAAGCTTCAACAAATAGATCTCTACTTGCTGGAAACGGACAATAATTTGATTCGGATTAATGCGTGTTCCAGGCAGCTAAGTCGATGTCAGGATAATTGCTGTCGGGATTTTGACATATTCAAAATAAGTACTAAATCATACATAATAAGAAACAACTACTATGGGCCCTTGCCATTCACGTTATTTTTTAGAAACGACCACCCTGTTTAAATAAAAATAATGGATATGTTTATAAATTAGCGACGATACCACTATATACATAACGGTAGGTAACGGTACATAACTACTTAGGCAGTCACTGAAGGCATTCAAAGTCCAGTGTTCTAACAAAATTGCAAAAGCTCTCAAATTTTGATATAATATTGGAGATCAATATGATTTTGCCATTGATTTGCAGGTACATCATTATAAAATATTGAAAAAAAACCACAATTCGCACAACTTATTCAAAAAAATTAAGAAGTGGTGCAAACTAAAAGACATGCCAAGTGACTTTTGTAAATAATATCTCAAGTTTGAAACCTCTGTTTTAAACCGGGACTCTACTAATTTGGAGACTTAAGTAAATTTTGCCATAACATCAACATAAAAATTGGCACTGTTCCATGATGTAAGTGAGATTGGAAATTTAAGGTACAACTTAGAATAAATATTATTTAACAATTTTATAACCCTGTTTTGAAACTTTAACTTTATTTTATACCTCTATTTAAAAAAATATACTGGCTCAAGTATAAACGCTGTTTCTGTTCTCTTAAACTTTATGCAAAGTGACAAGCAGTTTCGAAACATTATTTTAAACGTAATTCATAATTTGCAAATCGTTTGTAATATTTTTCGAAAAGTTATGACAAAATTAATTTTATTTAATTTTCAAAATTAGTATGGTTCCGGTTAGAAAGAGACGTTGCAAACTTGGAATATTATTTGCAATGTATCACTTGACATATCTATCTCAGTTTACACCACTTTTGCAATTTTTAGTTATGGCAAGTTTTAGTAAAGTTACAGCGAATAATTGCTGTTTTTTTGAATTTTTTATAATGTTTCAGAGTTTCAATTTTGGTGCCAAATGAGATATAGTTTTAGTAATATATATATCCAACCTTGTATTAAAATTTGGAAACTTTTGGGATATTCATACCTTTTTTATCTCCAGTGGTTCGGGATATCTTCTCTGTGCTCATAAATCTTGTTATTTATTTTTGAAAGCATTCCAGAGTCAGTGCAGCGCTATCCCGCTAGATGACACGACCACCAGAGCCGAGCAGCGTAGTTCATTAGTTCGCATACATAATTAGTGCATTCGAAAGTGACAGGTGATTAGTGTAGGTATATAGAAAGAATTAACTTTACAGTAAAAGGGTAAACAATCAAAGATTTTCTGATTTTAGGGAATATTGTTCCACAGGATTCCCATGTTAAATAGATTTTAAGTTCAGAAGGGTTTCGCAGGTCAGTTATAGGAATTTAAATTTTATTGAATATTAACAATTTAGTAACAAACATAATCATATGTAAACATAACTTCTTGTTTCTTGTTCTGCATATTTAAGGTAAATAATTTAAATAACAAACAGTATAATTACCACAATTTTGAGCAACATATAAATTTAATATTTTTAATAAAAAAATTTACATATAGTTTAACTTCAACAATAATTAATAGTTCATTTTCATTTAAATAAATTTAATCAACAATAACTAAGCCAAATTGAACCCCCTCCGAGGCAAGAGTACTTGTTGCTCTAAAATGATCCTTCACTTAGCAAAATAATTCTAATAGTGCATCAGCAGCACAAGTGAAAAATAAGTATCAACTCTTCCAAAGTTAAAAAAAGTTAAAATTTATGTTCACTAGAACTGGCGTCCAATTTTAAAAAACGAGAGATTTATCCGGGAAGTAGTAAGATAGTAAGTATCCAATAATCAAAGTAAAGCATGATTACTCTATCATAATATTTCTAAAATAAATCATTTATCACCAATTGACGAAAGTCGAAGAGTATATTGCATTTGACCGGGAAAAACTAAAATCAGCAATTTTCAATGTTGCCTCTCATTTGACGTAAATATTGTCAGTTTAATATCCTATTGCATAGGCTGAATTACATTGGTGAAAAACGATGAGTTGAATTGTCATTAAAATTATATTTACAATGACAGCAACTGTCAACCATAAAACCTTCGCATGACCCAAGAGTAAGACAAAAAATAAATGGAAAAATAAGTTAATTCTAAAACACACATTATATTACAATACAATAACAACCATGTAATAAACAATGATACCTGTAGTGTCAAACTGAAACTTCTAAACGAAGAAAATTCAGTGTACGGACCTTAAGAAAACAAACAATTTTATATCCTAGTCTTCAGAGAAAAACAATAGAAAAAAACACTGTTACTGACATTGTTACGTACTTTAGAAAAACAAGAATATGGTAGAATTTTGATAAGAGTTTATTTGTTGTAAAAGTTACAACAATTAATTAATTAGGGTAGATTTAGACTTACAAATTATCCACAAGAGATTATAAGAATTTTGCTAAGAAAACTACGAGGTTGCGGACAATTGCGATCGCGGTTGGAAGTTGCGATTTGGTCCTGGAGTAATCCGGAGGTACCAGGAGTACCTTCAATAGCATCTACTACGACTAGCTGCCCTAGTTCTCCAGAGATGCCGAAAAAGGCCTAGAAAACCATCATGAATATAAAGTAAGGTATCTGAATAGGTAATTTAATAGCTAGTAAAATAAAAAATTCATGAAGTCAAATATTTCTATAATTTCTATAAGAGAATACAAACAACTAACTACTTACTAGCATAATTTTCCATTAAATAAGAGCTAAAATTAAT
The DNA here is from genome assembly GCA_964058915.1 of Tetropium fuscum. Classification (NCBI taxonomy): domain Eukaryota; kingdom Metazoa; phylum Arthropoda; class Insecta; order Coleoptera; family Cerambycidae; genus Tetropium; species Tetropium fuscum. The sequence goes on along the minus strand of CAXKVY010013450.1, from coordinate 14,957 downwards.
TGACATTTCAATAAACTTTTCACAAAATTTCACAAGTTTTATATAGGAATGTTTCTTTGAAATAATCTGTATTTTGTATTACCGGCTAAACGGCTTGAACGTTCTTAGTTACTTAGGCATAATAAAAAACATAGAACCTTAACCATAATAGAGGAACATAAATTTTAATATTAAGAAGAAATAAAGACAGTGCAGGTATGGTTGTTAAGATATGTTTTTAAATAAGATATTGTGGTCCAGAAGCAGTTAATTTTCTATTTTCAAAGGTATTGTTTCATTATTAAAAGGTTTGAAATAAAATGTTAAATTTTTGGTAAATTTTCATTTATGCATACAAGTCTATCCGCTAAATTTCTCTATAGAAGCGACTACTGACAAAATCTCAACTCTCCAGTATTAGCAAAGTCCAGCTAAGTAATTGTAACAGGTAAAGGGTAGCCAATGTAGCCAAGGGTAAACATAAAATCCGAATAAACATAGTAAAGCATAGTATAACATATAAACAGAGATAATAATGCTTTCATATGCATTAAGTAAAAAACTATTATTTTGACAATATAGACATTATAATTTTATATATTAGTATAGATTAGTATAGACTAATATAGATGTACGTAATATGTCAATTCTAGTATGTCAATTCTATTTTATATAACATCATATAGTACATAAATTAATATTATATTACACATTTATATAATAGACCAAGGGAGCATATGAGACTATGTGTGTATTCGATTCCCGAACGTGACATATAAATTGTAAATTACGTTCGATATTCCTTCACATCATCGCACGTCAGCGAATTCCTTCTATATGCACAATATCCTGATCTGCGAAAACGAATGGGGAATCAAAATGTCAAATAAAATATTTCCTTCACCATATATGTCTCAATAATTTTTAACCGTTTTGAATTTATCTGTCTGATTGATTGATGGTGTACATGCAATATTAATATAATCCATAGATTGAATACAGTCGCCGTCACCTACCGAGATTAATTTACAGTCAGATTGTGAGGCTTCAAATATTTTGCCTATCAAGACGTTCTAGTGGTCAAAGGAGTACTACTTATTGTATTGAGTATTGTTGCGGCGCATGACATAAATAAATTTTCGTATGTGACGGCATTTGACTCTTGCTATTAAGTAGTCATCATTAATACTGGATGTTGATATAGGTAAATATATATATAATAATTGTAAATATGTTTTGTAATTTCTCAAAACGTACAGTCCTCCTAGATACTTGTAAACCACTTTACCTTAACATAATATTTGTTATATATACAAATGAACCGCAATTTTGTTCCAGAGATGTTGATATTGCGTGATTTGCTAGAATTCAAAGAAATTCCATTAATATTTGAAAAAGTATTTATTCAATTTAATGACCATCATGATATTAAAATTAGAGAACCGTGTGTTTTTGCTCGTCAGTAGACAATAAGAGGTAAAAACTTAGAATTACAATCGTATGTTGATTGATATGTATATTATAAATATAGATAGATAGCCATTGCCTATAACATCTACGATTTCATAAACTTGGTAGGTTGCAATAAATATAAAATTTCGTCGAAGTTTGAAAAATAAATATGATTTTAGTACTGCTTTTATATAGGTATAAAAGGAAAGCTTTCATAATAAAATAGTGTAATATATTTTTACTGCTTAAATATTCTCCAGGGCTTTTGAAAATAAAATATTTGTCTTAAAATTGTCATCATAAACTTCTATAAAGTTCTTTAACAAGAAAATCTAATGTGCTTGGTAGATTGTATTATGATTAAGGCCAATTTCTTGATCTCCTTTAAATTTGCATGGTAAGTAAGTTCCAATAAAACAGTTATTGAAGCATTTGTATCAAAAGAAATTATCTGTCAATTATATACAACGAATTAGTTTACCTGGCGCTCTAGTATATAAGTATTAAGTTAAGTGTTTTTTACTGGCTGGGGAATGATGATGTGTTTGGAGATCGACACGAAGTCGAGATCTTAACACATGCAAAACCAGCAAGACACTTAATGACCACAATGCTTATGACGTTTTTTGCATGGTAATATATTGCATTAATTTAATTGAAACTAAAACTAATATTTTAAGAATATAACATAAAATATAAAACAAACAAGTCGCATAATATGAAAAAGTTTTCGCTTTGGTTACTATGAATCAAATATTTATTATCATGTGACAGCTTGTGTCATTTCTCAAAGATATTTTTTCCCCAACTGATACTTCTTGTAAGTCATAATTCAAGAGATTGTCGATTTAGGTTTAGAAAATGGTTGGCAAGTCAGATGCTCAGCTACAATTCCCGAGAAGTCCAAGGAGAGATATCAGAACAATCAAGCTATTCGCAGCGTAGTGTAACAAGCAAAACTTGGAAATTCACAGAATCACAGAAAAGGTAGATAGCCTACTAATATTTTGTTGTCAATTATTATAAGATAATTAAATTAGTTCTAGGTTCTGATTTTATACTTATTAAAAACCAAAGAGTGGTTTAAAAAATACAGTTTAATATATAATACATGTTAATAAATATTTTAGGGGAAGCAATGCTTTCCTTGCTTCTTTGGACAGTACGCCACTGGGTTATACGACATATGATTTAAATCAAATTGACACCTGAAATTTACATACTTAAACAGTATAAAGTTTAGACATAACACTGATTAGTTTTTTTTAAAGCTCCGCGCTCCATCTGTTTTTATATTTCTGAATTTTTTTGTTTGTGTCTTGTGTATTATTCTTTGTTTTGTATTTGTGCTGAATATGTGGATTCGTGTAAGTATAAGTATAAGTATATATATATATATATATATATATATATATATATATATATATATATATATATATATATATATATATATATATATATATATATATATATATATATATATATATATATATGTATATATATATATATATATATATATATATATATATATATATATATATATATATATATATATATATATATATATATATATATATACATTTACAAATTATTTTTGCTCGAGTGACACTGTTAGAGGCGGAATCCACGTTTTAGATATAGTTAAAACTTGTTTTTTTATGTAATTGCTTAAGCAATCTCGTTTCATTGGTGAGGTGCAACTGGATGCCATAACTTACGTTGAAATATGTAAAATGTGGTCTCTTGCTATTTTCCATATACATTTTCAGTTTTTCTAATGATGGTAACACTGGAGAGAGAACGCGCGTCTAAATATGTAAAGACTGATTCTTTCAAAATTCCCGAGACTCCGATTTTGAGACGATTCCATAAACGGAAAAATCTCCGCTATCTTAGAACCACCTTTAACATCACAGTATATATATATATATATATATATATATATATATATATATATATATATATATATATATATATATATATATACATATATATATATATATATATATATATATATATATATATATATATATATATATATATATATATATATATATATATATATATATATATATATATATATATATATATATATATATATATATATATATATATATATATATATATATATATATATATATATATATATATATATATATATATATATATATATATATATATATATATATATATATATATATATATATCTTAGCCAAAAACAATTTTTTTGCAAAATCTTACGTTGTTTCAACAATTCATTCATGAGCTATCGTGTTCACAAAAAATGTGACAGACGGGCGGACATACGGATGGACGGAGGAGTATAATAATCAGAATCTATAAGAACAGCTACTAAAATATTACCCTAAATTGCCAAGAAAATCGTCGCCCGAGCTTAATTTTCAAGCCAGATGGCAAAAACACTAACAGTAGTAGTTGGATTACTTTTACGAAGCCGATTTGCGACATCTATTATGGATTAATGCTAACAAGGGGAAGAACTCTTTTTTCATTACATATTTCTCATAATTATGTTATAAAATGGTACACTAGCGCATCTGATGGATAATTTTGGAACAATATATAGGTTCTTATCCTACCTATATATTTAAGTTTACGGATTTTGTGTGATGCTAGCGACAAAAAGAACTGGTGGCTGAAATCGCCGTCTTAAGAGGGAAAATACTGGACATAAAGTGAAAAAATCCAGATAATAATCCAGAGAATATTTACCAGATGACACATGTAAAAGTTTTTAAATAAGTTTTCTGATGAAAATCTATTTAATATATAAAAGTACGAACGATATTTGGAATAGCAGGGACGTGCAGGAGGGAAAGTATAATATGAAAGTAAATGACACTGAAAATGGCACCTATATGATAACCGTTTACAATAACAAACCAAGGAAACGGGAATAATAATTATTTAAAATTTTATAAAAAATATCTAGCTCAAGTTTTACCACTATTCTAGCAAACCAAGAAATATAATTATATTTTAGGCCTTAAAAGGCACAGTTGGCGATATTCGTCTCCTGTAGCTGAGGGATATATCGAAGACCGGTGGATTATAGATAACAATTTTCAAACATGACTTACATGGACAGTCTCTAAGAAATTCAACGACGACAGCAAGTGACATTTTTTCTAATAAAAATTGCATTTTAAATTCCTATATTAATTAGTTTAATTACCGCCTCCTGATCGGTAAATAATCATTTACCGATCACTAATTTGTAAACGTCACTTGCACATGTCTCAACAAATTCAGTAAAGGTTGGTACAAGGGCATGCTCTAGTAAAACATCTCGGGGCTTATTGTCTCACTTAACGTTTTAATTTCCTGGCTCAATTTAAAATTTATTTGACCCCTCGGGTTTGAGGTGATTAAAAGAAAAAATAATGTTACGCCATTTCGTTGTAATTAAAAACATGTAGGCAATTTAAAGCAGCCGCCGGTCGGTGCCCAGGAGCCTGTGTGTCGAAACGACGTGTGCAACGCTATGAATATTTTATCACCTATTAACAATTGTAGTTTATTTTGAAAATGACAAAGATTATAATAGCGAAAAATTCCGCGGTCATAAACCCCCATATTTGAGTAGTTAAATCTAAGATACTGCTCTAGTTCATGTAAATACTACAAATTTCAATGTTTACTACTCCGAACCCACGTATTTGGCCAGAAAATATAATAGACTACTACTAACAACTACTACTAACAAAACTATTTTATTCCACGTATTTTTGCGAGGTGTTTTCCAAATACGGGTTTTTTGCTTACTTTGCAGTAAAGTCACCTAGTTAGAAACATTATACGTATTTTTATTTTGATAAGGGCCAAACCTCCGTATAGCAGACTCCTCCCACTACTAGGGGGAATAGTTTTTAAAATACTGAAGAAAATTTGTGATTTTGAAAATTGTGCCGATGCTGCAAACGAGCAAGAAAGAAAAAGTGTGCTTTAAAAAGCACAATTGGAAGCATATAAAATATAATATTAATAATAATAAAATATAATATATAAAATGCAGGAAATTAAAAAGTAAATACGAAAACTTTACATTTCCAAAATAATGCAAATATTGGTCAGAAGAAACAAGTTTATTATTAACGTAGTCCTGATTTTTATACGTTGTATGTGATGAAGTGGTAATGACAAATCCAATTTATCCACCTCGGAAGACCCCGGATTATTGTTAAATACGAGTATATTAAAAACCATAAAATTTTCGGAACTTTTTCAGTTTTTCTCAATTTTTACCAGTAAGGACCTGTGTTGCTACAGAAGTCACTATGCTAAACACACTACACTCTACACACTAATAATATGCTTTATACACACTACACATTACACACTACACACTACACTTTTTACACACTAAAGTCACACTTTTTAAGTAGACTAAATTTGCAACAAAATGCAGACAATCTGGTCTCGATAGACCAAGTAGATACAGCTAAGATATAGCTAAGATACAGCTTCTAAGATACAGCTGTTCAAAGATTTGCAGTATTTCCAAAAAAAAGGAAAACTATTATTTTTTCGCCAAAGTTGACCTCTAAGGACCCATTTTAAGGCGAAAGTCATCATATACGTTATTTATTAAAGTATACTAAATTTGCAACTTTAAAATATATTGGAGAAGAAAAAACCCAGATATCACCTACTCGACGAATTCCTTCACGCACCAAGCGCGACCGGGAATAGCACTGTTACTTCGCGCCTTCAGTGCTTGTCATACAACCTCAGCACTTTTTAGCCAAGTAAAAATGAAATTTGAATCGACATTGAAAAAACGGCAACACTTCGACCGAAACGCCCCAATGCTACACCTATTCAGGTCGCCGAAGCAGAAGACATCTTCCTCATTTCACTGTATGAAGGCAACAGCGAATCCCACAACCTTCACAAGGGCGGCAGCTAAGTCCATCATGAACATCGCCAGGTTGCCTCCAACCAGGGATGCTGCACGATTTCAGTCTACCACCAGGTGAAAAGATATACCACCAGGTGAAAAGAAGTATATTGCCAGTATTGATTTTATTTCTGTTTCAGACCACTTTATTTATGTATAGTCATACTTTGAAGGTTACGGAAGTGTTAAGCAATTGTGGCTACAGGAAAGCATTTGGGTCCTGCTCGGCTGTTTGCACCTATTGCAGCGGCCAATTTTGCTAGAACGTACCAGACCTGATATGTGACGTCATTGATGAATCATTCATCGATGACCTTCAGATGACGATTTCGATTTCCATAAAGAAATGCTAGCGAAGCAAGCTGCCCCTAAAAGGTGTACTGTGGATTCGGAGGGTCAGCCTGGTCCACCAAAGATGTACGAGAAAAACAAGTAATAACAATTTCCCTCATAGTACTGTACATTATATACAATGGCGTGTTTTTAAAAAAAATATAATTTACAGCCCTCAGTACTTGAGTTATATAACTCTTTGGTTTACTACCACGCCAACTACCCACGCCCATAAATGTCACGTGCCACGAATGCCTTATTGTTTGTGGTGTTGTAACATCAGAATTTTTTACAATATATTTGATGCTTATGATTGTGTTATTGTGTTATGATGAACGTTAGACTGACTTGATTTGAAGAAATGTGACAACCTTGGCAGCCGGCCAGTCGACTGTGATGACAAGATATAGAAAGATAGAAGTAAAATAAAGTTTACACAGATAAGAGGGAATTTGATTATACGTATCTGGCGTAAGAAATATTAAATGTTCGGTTTAAAATAGAAAAGTATTTATATTTTAGTATATAAATGTTATAAATATTCATACAAACTCATGCACTCATTTTTTTATAAAATTTCAGATATCTCAGAAACGTTTTTGCTTGAGGTAGGTATAGGGTACGTCACATATTTTTGGTTTACCTCTACATGAACTTTTTGAAAATTCAATAATATATTAGATTTCCTTTAAAAGAAAGTTGGCATCGACTTCCATTATTACCGATAAGTACCAAATGATTCAAATTGCAACGCATCGGGATTCGCAACTACGCATCGGGATATCGCAAACGAATTATCCGACGTCGCTCAGCTTTGCGTGTGTTTTGCCGTACTCTACATTTTTATATCAACTCTTTTCTTTTGTAAAGTCAAAAGCCGCCGAGATATGCAGTAAATTTTCTCATGCATTTAATTTATCGATTTATCGTTCCCCTCCCCCATTGAACTCGTCTCGTCTGCACAAACCATGCCAAAATTATGGGGGGATACGGCTTGATAGATTAGACAAAAAAATTTGAATTTGAGTTTTGTGTTTTCGAAACCCAGATCCCCTCCACTGAGGTCCTTGGTGCTAAAAATTGTCAAAAACTGAAAAAACTCGAAAATTATGTTTAATGTTTTTAATAGTTTTTGACAATGAAGGGCTTTCGAGGTGGAAAACTTGGATTTGTCATTATCACTTCATCACATACAACATATAAAAAAATCAAAACTACCTCATGTGATGCAAGGGAAAATGTAGGTATCAATTCTATAGACTACCTTTACCAATTAGGAAATGACGCTGAATGGAAAAAAGTATTGGATTTAAAAAACAGTTTATAGACGCAATGCCAACTTAAAAAATAAATTGTTCAAAGTGTAGACAAATGATTCTGAAAAAGGCAAGGTAGAAAATCATTTAAAATATTTGAGAGATATTATTTCGGAAAATTGAAAACACTTTGTTACTGAGCCTATCACTCGCGTCGATCGCTCGGCTTATAATCTCAGGCTCGTTCAATAAAGAATCACTTTGCTGACGGTATATAAATAACTATTATGTCATACTAGTTTATTATTATGTTTTTATTGCTTAGTTACAACTACATAATAGTGCACTTTATGCGGCCATAAAGACCTCGAATTGATTTTTATGATTTCTTCTCAACATTCATATTGCGAATGCAATAACGAACTAAACTGCTCGTTAATAGATTCAAAATTATTGTTCATAACTGTAACTACATACATACCATTGTATATAACATACTATTGTAACTTTAAAAATAGCAGACGGATTTACAATCGGTTGCATATGAAAACCTAATCTTTTCTCTATGAACCGGTATGTTTTAGTCTTCAAAATCTTCATTCGAAGGGTGTTGTACAGGGTGGCGAAATCCTTGTGCAAAATTCATTGAAATTAAGGAACGTGTTTTCACAAGAACATTTTCTCAGTTTCTTTATAATGATTTATAAATACCCCATAAAATTTGTGCATCGGCGGAAATCTAGTGTATCGGCGATTTTCAATTTTTATTTTTATAAAATAAAAATTGATATGGGTAATATGTAAGGTATGTTTTTTTATGAATATTAAAAAAAAGTAATGGCGTTATAAAGGGTGGATCAATTGAATACGCCTAAATTGCGAAAATACTATAATCCAGACGAGAAAAAGAACATTTTCTAATTGACCCATATAAAAAAACTACGCAATATTTTAAAAAAAGCTCGAATATAGGTGTTCTTAAATACCTCATTGAACGTAATAATCCCAAAGAAGTAACCAATTTTTCATTTTGATTCAATTACAGGCAAAGAAATTATCAATATTGGGAATAATTTATATTTTCATTATTTTAGAAGTTTAACATGAGAGCGTACATCCTGTATAATTGATTTTTGCGAAATCCATGCAGAAATGTTCGGAAGGTTTCCGAATCCAGTGATGTCATAAAAATCAAATTTCTTCCAAGATTAAGTTTGGTAAATTAAAACAAATACGAAAAAGTGCCAATTTCTATAAATCGCCCTTTAACAATTTTACAAAAATAAAAATTGAAAATCGTCGATACCCCCCTATGCTATAATTTTATTGGGTATTTAAAAATTGTTATGAAAAAATTGAGAAAATTTTCTTGTTAAAACGAGACGGTTCTCAATTTCAACGAATTTTGCAGAACTATTTCGCCACCTTGCAATACGCTCGGAATGAAGATTAAAATATACCAGTTCATAGAGAAAAGATTAGGTTTTCATATGGTGAAAACCGATTGAAAATCTGTCTAGTATTTTTCAAATTACAATAGTATAAAAATGGACAATAATTTTGTATTAGCCGAATCTATTGACGAGCAGATTAGTATGATATAACATTTGTATGCACCGCGGGTATTAAGTAGATGTGTATACTCTCGGGCTATTTATAAACCCGGTGGCCTCTGGTCCGAGATCGTCACCCTCGGGGTGTAATATCTACTTCATACCCTTGGTACATAAATAACTGTTAAATATTTAATATATATGAATCGTGCATAGCGTTTTGTATGATTGTTGGCATAACTGGTGTTTATGATCATACGGCGCTTTTCTATAAAAACGCCATAAAAACTGTCTATGTCCTTAATATATAAATAGCCGTTATCTCCGACTAATATATATATATATATATATATATATATATATATATATATATATATATATATATATACAAACTATATATTATAGTTTAAAAGCATAAAATAAGTGTGAAAATGCGATGGATATTTATTGATATAGTGAAGATGGATATTTATTGATTGATATATTGAAGAAATGTTTTCTTGTACACCACCAGTTATTATTCAAAAAGCGGAAGCAACTTTACCTATTACTGCCAGGAAAGTCAATAATATTTTTTCATTTTTGGATGGTTAATACAAGTTATTTAAAATTTTAATTAAAGGAGAAGTTTTACGAATTGGTATTTTCATTAAAATTTTTGTCGCATTAAGAATTTTATCTTTGGGAGAATATAAATTAGCGTTTTTCCATCTTTTAATTCCTGCTTTATTTTTTGTAAGTCATTACCACATGGAAATTGGATATAACGGTTTCCCCTATTACCTGTTGACTCAGCAGTCTGTGAGAAGAGGATCAATCGAACGTATTACGGTGCATTTTAATAGTCTAACAGCGCAATCTACATAATCTGGTTTAAGTAGATGTCGCCTTGTGCTTTCAGCATCCGGTTTCAGAGTCAATTGCTTTCAATTTCTACCCCGTTCCGCAAACTTTGTGACATTAAGCGGATAGCAAATACTTTTAGATTGCCAAATATAATATTATATTAAGACAGTTAAATTACAATATCGATAATTTTTGCGATCTTTACTACTACTCGGCATGAATAGCTTTGCCTCTAAAATTTGAATGCGCAATTGATACGGGTCCCACACCAATAAGAGTTCATTTCTGATTATTCCTCCGCACTACTCACATCGGTACAGTCTTGAAAAAGAGCTCAGAGTGTAGTAGATGTACATTAAACAAATGCAGTTTGTAAGTAAATTGAATTGTCTAGCCAACCAAATTACAGAAATTACCTATATATTAAAATTTATAAAGAAAGAAGCAATTCTGGATCCCCCATGAACTCATTCGCCCTCATCACTCACTACACTAGTTTTTACTTTTAGTGTTTTATTATTTTTATTATAGAGCCAAGTACTAGAATATTTTCTGTTTGTAAATTAATATTAAACGAGTTCCTACTCGTTTCTCTTTAGACAGGCACTGTTATATTAATTGCGATTCAGTTCTGCTTACATCGAAAATGAAGCCAAGTATTTTCTTGGAGACCGTGCATTGAAAACACTATTTTCAATACCAAGAAAATTAGGCAGGATATAAATCACCGTAATGCCGAACATATGTCCAACGCACAGGACGATGCCTAGGAAATTAATATGGTAAGGGAACAATCAGTTCCCTTGCCATATTAATTAATAACTTCGACGGCTATTATGTTAATAGCCGTCGAAGTTATTAAAACTAGATCGCATACATTGAATTCAGCACTTTCAGCAGTCCATCCCCGCAACGGACAGTAGCCGGAGGTACCCCCAGCAGATCAAGCACCTCCTTTCACCGCCAGAATCTAAAGCCACTTCAAAACAACGCAACGCTGCAATATGGTAGCCGTATCATTAAGCCGAGTCAGTTTATTATGTATGTGTCCCGGACCCGCAGTAGAAAAACCGATCCATAACCAAACTGTGGCCGAAGGAAGCAAGTCACTTATTATCAAAAGGGAGATGTTTGATATTTTGATATTTGAGAAATAGACCGATTTAATCTACTACCGACTCGAGAGGGAATAGTAAATGTTACACAGTGGTAGCGCCTTTGAGTGCCACAAAACACCCCTCACAACGACTATACAGTCTCGCCTAGGGAATGTAAGATATACCAAAATAAACAGTTAAAATATAATAAACACACTAAATTGTGAATTAAAATAAAATTGGTGAACAATCTATATTGTCCCAACTCTAGTAACAGTGCATTCACGCACGCATCTCTACAGATTGCAAGAACTATGCGAAACGCCAATCCACGGCGCATCTGAGTCAATATCTAATTATGTTAATATCAAAATTATTTATCGGCGTAAAAATCTAAATTTAACATCATAGTAATAGACAAGTCCCAAAAAATTTCCATAATATCACATCCACATAAACTATGTTTATATAAACAGATTAATGCAGAAGCATCGTATTAAAAACGGGGTACGAGAGTCAACTCGGCTTTTGAATGTTGAAATTAGATTACGAAAGGTGATGTGATGTGATAAGTGAATACTGTTTAAAATACAAAATTAAACCATTTAGATCATAAATTATAGAAATTTTCAATTATAGAAAAGTTCAATTAATCAAATTCGATTAACTTCCGGAGAAACAAATAATAATGCAAAAAGAATGATAATAGCGTCCAAAGTAAGGACAGTGTGTCGCTAAATGTGTGTGTAGAAAATTGTAAATTATAATTGTTAAAAATCAGTTTAAGTAAACAAATCTGTGCTACAGTGTAAGAATCCCAAAGGGAAATATTCTAGAGAAAATTTAAACAACGTATTAAGTGGTTTTTGGGTCGAAAATACGACATTTCAAGTGTGGCGTCTCCAGGCAGAGTCCTCAAGGTGGAAGAGTACAGCAAACATATCAAATAATGCGGTAAATATTTCCACATATAAATAAACAGTGAGTAGAGAAGCACCAGATTTACAATTTAATAAGAATTCAACCCAGTAAATAAACAAGCCTCGCTTCGAGTATAGCCGATATCCAGAGTGCGGTGAAATACCGATAGAAGGCAGCCGGTGTGCTGAAGAAGTTAGCAGCATAGTGAAAGTGCAACATCATTCCAAGAGAGGGCAGCAGTAGCAGACTCCAGCCCAAAAGTAAATAAACAAGTGAAGTGAAATTAATAAATATTGTGTTGTGCTTCGTAAATAAAAAGGATTATAAAAAAAACGTCTTAAGGTAATAACCATTTTCAAACAATTTTAATTTTAAGGAAACATTATTCCACAGGTCATTGTTATGCCCATGCAATTAGTTTAAATTACGTAGGTTTTGACGTAGGATATTAATAAATTTTTAAAATTTGAGTTTCTATCTTGCATTATAATTTGCATATGTGTAGACAAACATACTTCCGCTTTGCAATATAATTTGCAAAATTCATAACTTTCTTCTTTGTGCTTTGCATTTAATTGTCATTTAGACAAATTACGTCCTTTTCTATATTAATAAAATCATCTTATAGCTTCTGCGTTATTATTATTATTCTCATTTCAAAGTTCACAATTTACATTCTATAATTGAGAAGATTATTAAATTTCAATCCTTCATATAAAATATCTTAGATTCATTTACCAGTCAAAATAATTTGAACCTTTCAAGAAAAACAGTGCAAAAGATAGAGGCCTAATTGAACTTCCCCTAACGGACCATAGAGGACTCATGCTCTACAGTGAACCTTCCTCAAAATAAATAAGTGTTCTTAGAACTGGCGCCCTTGGGAAGGAAGCAATAGGAAAGAGGCAGCGTAAGTATCCTGTTACCTTATCAGGTGTTTCTTTACTGTGCGATCACTGAAATTATCTCTGTTATCAGATCTATAAGTAATACTTTATTATATTTTAAATTTTAACATCATTTCTTAATATTAAAAATATCATCCAACAACTTAGAACTTGAACATATCTCTTAATTTCTCTTAATCCCTCTTGAACATCTCTCTTAAGGCATGACCTAGGTTTCTGAAAGCTTCATCACTATCTAATAACACTGTTATTGTTTTTGCTGTTACTTCCTTCCGTTGCACTACTATATGAAATACCCTGTTTACGTGACTACTGCTAAACACCTCATAGCCATGGTCAATTATTGCTGCTGTAAATCGTTACCTACTATTTTGCGGTTATGCTTTGCTACTGCCGTAAAACGCCATCATTTGTTACTGCCATAACATTACTTGCTAACTTTGCACAACCATTTTGGGCCTCCATAACGTTCACCGCCATTTTGGGTCCCCATAGTGGAATCACGCTACCTCTCTGCATGACAAAATATGATGTAAGCAGAAGGAATCACCCATCTATATATTTATGTCCAAAACCATATTTGATAATTGAAAAGGATAGCTATGAATTTAAGATGAAATAAAATTGTTAAAACCATAAGAGGTGTCTTACTGTAGATAGTTTATTCCTACAAGTCACGTGACCCCCGTAATTACCGACCATCTCCACAGTCGCTACAGTGCAGTCAATAGAGATAAGTGGTAAATCTACACGTTAAACTGATTTTGTGTCTCGAGGGAAAAACTAGTCACCGCACAAAGAGCGTCACGAAAGATTAACTACTGTCACCCAATAAATTTGAATTTACGATGTCCATGATGCAGTTACGCTTAAGGTAAAATGTGTATTGTAAAGTAATTGAACTTACCTGTCATTGAAAGCGAAGTTCAACTACTTTACAAAACATATTTATTTTACCTTCTTTTCAAATATCGAACCAGTTCAGGAAATTAACGTCAATTCAATTAACAATTATCAAAGTTTTTACTATATTCGTAATATGTCTACGTAGATAACTGGATGCGAATAATGCCATTTGCAGCCTGATGGCGCCACACATACACGTGAATATGCCGAATACAGGCAAGTAGAACGTCCGCTTATTCATATGAACGACAGCTAATGTCTGCCACACGAGAGTTGAACAAAGACATATGAAAGGGAATGGTGATAAAATATGCAACAGAAGCTTCTCTCGAGCTCAGAGCATAATGAGACTTTGGCTTCTTTATATGTAAGTAACTAGAGTACACAAATAAGATAGGAACTTTTGTCATTAATTTATTAATAGAGAACGTCCCGCATTATCCCGCATTCCATACACTGTTCAACTTTCATGTGGCGGACTTTACAGCAATTCTTGGCATACAAATGTATTTTTTTTCTATTTCTCTTACGTATATCGAAATATTTGCAATATTTTCGAGCACTAATCGATTTGCAACCCTTTTTAACTAATAATTGGCTTTAATAATATCATTAATATCAATATCCGAAGAATCTCGGGATAAACACGCAGCGTAAATTTCGGCCTAGGGCTGTAAAGCTTTGCTTTACAACATTCAAAATAATTCAGCTCATAAACGCGACCCCTCCTATTTAATAAACCTTTTTAACTTTGCTCGGAACGTAATAAACTTCAACATCACGAA
>CAXKVY010013447.1:0-15463 GCA_964058915.1 Tetropium fuscum | reverse complement strand
TATCTACTTTATGTGTTATTTTATACTTTATTTATATTTAGGTGTATCCGACATCACCAAAAAAAATATAAAACCTATTACAAGTCCGTTTTCAGAGGTCTACATCCGACAAAAAATTGTAAAAAAAATGCAATTTATTTACCTATTTATTTGATACAGATAAGTACATACATAATACACACATACGATAAATCGTCAATAAATATATTAAACTTGCTAGAGAAAAGTAAAAACTTGTCACTAGCCCTCGGACTATAAAGCTGAATTATTAATTTAAATAATTATCTCACGGATTTCGAGGACACAAAATGTTTCCGCATAATATGTGGTTGACAAGTTCAGCATTCGTTATTCCACATCAAAATTCACCTTAAGAAAATGATGTACTATCTTGTACTATAAATTCAATTTCCCTATAAGCATCAAAAGATTAATTGTGGAACATATTCGGAAACTATTTCCCAATATACTTCAGGCATATTCAGATGGGCTCATATTTTTTATAATTATTATGGCGTCAATAAAAATATGATTGCCTAAATTTCACGAGGAACTGCCTCCTACACGGAAATTCAACTAATACCGTTGGCCCACACTAGCTTATACGAGTAGAATCTTCACATAATGGGAATAATATTCCAAATCCGGCTTTGCTTTCGACATACCTAGGTTAAACGTTTGCGCAACAAATTTATAAACTTGTCAGAAACCATATAATATACGTACGATTATTTAAATGCTTTTCCTTATCGAAAGTATGTACGCGATGCATTAACATGACAACTCCAAATATAGGCAATCGAGATAATCGTATATAATAAAAAATAGCAAGAACGCCCTTGCGTGATTCATTGTTAATCTCTGATTGCCTATATTGAATTTCGGTTTAAAACCGTAAAGGTTTCTGAGCCTAATGGAATTCATCTGTTATATATCCTCCTTCTGTTATATATATCCTTCTGTTTCGAAATTCCTGTGCGTTTCCTAGTTATTTTGATTTTTAGTGTTTGATGTGGTACTAAATTAAGTAATTTATTTATTAGCAATAATAATTATCGGCTAAATATTTAATTCTTTCAACGAAACCTACCTAAATATGGTTTGTTAAGGATTCTAAAAAGCCGAAATCTCTTTATCTCTTTCCAAGTAATTACAGTTACAAAAAAAACATTAGATGAGCATTGATGTTAATGTTTATGGAGATATAAACATTTTTGAATTTATAGCAATATTTAATTAACAATAATAATTGTGGAATAAATAACAATTGTTAGCAATAATGATTTATAAATAACAATTACAAGAATTAATAACAATAACACTAGTACCTACATACATAAAATTAGATACTTTGTTCAAAATGTAAACCGTTCTTCTCAATACACATTTCACTGCGACGTATCATAGAACGTCTTAAGTTAACTAAATGATGCACCCTTATTTCATTGCAAGCATCTCTAATGCGATTTTGAAGTTCCTCAACTGTATTAACCGGAGTGGTATACACTATTTCCTTAATGAATCCCCACACAAAAAAGTCAAGTGGTGTTAAATCGGGGGATCTGGGAGGCCACGCCACTGGACCTCCACGACCTATCCACCTCCCTGGATAGTTATTGTTTAGCCAATTTCTTACATTTCTGCCATAATGGGCCGGGCACCCATCAAGTTGAATCCAAGACTGTCTTCTTAAATTCAAAGGAATGACTTCCCATATATTACCATGGTGTTCTTCTAAAAATTGTAGGAAATTTTCTGAATTTACACGTTGTGGCAAGAAATAAGGTCCAAACACGTGGTTGCCGTAAATTCCAATTCAGACATTTGTACTAAATTCATGTTGAAAACTTCGTGGTCGAATGGCATGTGGGTTTTCATGTGCCCATACATACAGATTGTGAAAATTTACTATACCACGACGAGTAAAACAAGATTCATCAGTCCACAGTATATTGGATAAGAAATCCCTATTATTTTGAATGGAGTTAAGAACCCACCTACAATAAGTAAGTCTTCGTTCAGCGTCACCTGGACGTAAACCTTGAACAGGTTGAAAATGATATGGGCGTCTGTGATCCCGTTTTAAAACCCGGGAAATTTTACTTTGGGAAATACCAAGAGCAATAGCAGCACGTCGAGTACTTGTCGTTGGGTTCCTATTAAATTCCCGCAATATACGGTCTCTATCTCGTCCACGGTTGTTCTGTCGGCCCCCGGGTACATTTTTCAAACCCTGGTTAACAAATCGACGGTGGATACTCACAAAAACGGAATGATGAGGTTGTCGTCTATTTGGAAATCTTCTTCGATACTCCCTAGCTGCGTATCTTGAATTCCCATTTGCGAACCCATAAATAAGATGAATGTCGGCTTGTTCGCTATTTGTAAATGTAAACGGCATGTTACACTAATTAAAATCTGGCAAATCACATAAAATAACTTTTTAATCTTAAAAATAATAATTAATAACAGTGAAAATATTCAAGATGAAGCAAAATTGTTTGTAGATAAACTTGTAATACGTTCAAAATATGACATAATGACTGTCGTTTCAAAATATGACATAATGCTTACTTGTTTTCCAAGGAGTATAATATTTTGTTGCAATTATTACGTACAGTTACAAATACGCTAGTTTTAAATGGAAATTACTTAGCAAACAACAACAAAAATTGAAACAGAAATTGGTACATGCACAAGTTTAATAAAACTTAAAGGAAATTTTTAAGACTTTTGGCAACTGCACAATAATCTATTGTATTGTAAGTACATTTGTAATTTAACAGATTTCAACATATAAAAGTATTGTATTTGAGTAAGGCTTGATATAACAAATATTTATTTTGACTACATTAGAAAAAGATAAAGAATAAGAGATTTCGGCTTTTTAGAATCCTTAACACACCATATTTAGGTAGGTTTCATTGAAAGAATTAAATATTTAGCCGATAATTATTATTGCTAATAAATAAATTACTTAATTTAGTACCACATCAAACACTAAAAATCAAAATAACTAGGAACCGCACAGGAATTTCGAAACAGAAGAAGGGACATTATTTTTGTTAAACTGTATGTAGATAATGAAAATAACAGTTTTTTTTTAACTAGTCTTTGGCGTAGATGTTCTGTTTACGAAAGGGGTGGAGCACCCCTTCCACCCCGCCACTGTGCAAGTTTTTGAACATTCTTACCGCTTGTTTTATGCGCCTTAATTAATAGGCATTATCCCCCAAACATGAAAAAATCTAAGCGTTCGTTTATAAGTCATAAAGAAAATTCGAGAAAAAAAAATTATAATAACGACATTACACTGTCAGAGAAACAACGGCCAATATCTCTAAAACTGTCGTAGTTAGAGCAAAATTACAAGAGATCAAAATTGTTACTAAGGGGCCGTTATTTTAGAAATATGTATCAGATAATGTGAGTGGCGTACGAAAAAAAAGTTCCATTATGCAGAATATCCGAAGTACCCGAAAAAAGTAACATCCACTATAGTATTTTCGACAGGAACAATACAACATGTTGATCCTATGCAGGTTAAGATATGTGTAAAATATTTAGTGAATATATCATTCCGTTCAGAAAATATTACACATTAATGTAAAAAAAAATGAAACTTTAACACCTTGTATCTTCCTTAGGAAGCTAGATCGGCCATATATTTATAGGCACTTTTCTTTTTAAAAACGTGCGTCCCATCCCCTGTTAAAGTTTGTCTACAAAAAACTGACTCACCCTGTATATATATATATATATATATATATATATATATATATATATATATATATATATATATATATATATATATATATATATATATATATATATATATATATATATATATATATATATTATATTATATATATATATATATATATATATATATATATATATATATATATATATATATATATATATATATATATATATATATATATATATATATATATATATATATATATATATATATATATATTTATATATATATATATATATATATATATATATATATATATATATATATATATATATATATATATATATATATATATATATATATTATATTAAATAAAAATAAGTACAAAGTCAATTAAATAGTCAAACTAGTAGTAGTTTTCCCACTGAGTATGATGGTGTATGAAAACAGAAAAAAAATCGAAAATCTCGTTTGCGAGTTTTGTCAAAAAGTTACCCAGTATGCAATATTCTCAATTGATAGGAAATTGAATTCTGAACAAAAATTGTCTAATTACATTTTATCCTAAAGTCAAAATTGACGATGTTTCTTTTTAATTTCATCGTGGAGGCTGTCATTTCATAAACAACATTCGTTTGTTTTATAAGTGCCATCAAGATTAAAATGCCAAATTGAAGTTTCGCTAGTAAACAGTTTACAGTTTGTTTTTTGAGGAAAAAAAATGATTTTCACGCATTGAGAAAAATGTATGCTGGAATGTTATATCGTTTTCCAAAAAAATAGCTATCGAGCTCGTGAACGTTATAGTGTTTTGTATCCTATGCGTAACTTGCCAGATCGAAGATACTTGTTGTATCCGTAAGTTTAGATCGAATGAAAAAGTGTTCAAGAAAACTAGAACCAAAGAACAATACATAACAAGTGGAGATACTGAAATTGACATATTAGCTTACTTTGAAGCTCATCCTAATAATTCAATTAACGATTTAACGCAAGAAAGTGGAGTATGTTGAGGAACTACTATTCACAATATTCTAAAAAACCATAAGTTGGTGCCGTAGTTCCGTGTCCGTGTAGTTCTGTACCTGAACTACACAGACACTGATACCAATAGAACAAGAAAGCGTCCAGTTTTGTCAGTGGTTCATTAATAAAATGAGACTTAATGATAATTTTTGGCGCTTGCTTCTTTGACGTAACATATCAAGTTTTTCCAATTGGGGCATGTTTAGCAGGAAAAACAGCCACTATTGGAGTCGAGAAAATCCGATGCTCTCCCATCCTTATAACCCGCAGGGACGCTTTAGTCTATGATCTTTCAATCCTCGGTAAAAGTTCTTCCTCTCTAACCATTTTTCAAATAATTTTGAATTGTCATATTATCGTGATAATCGGAGCTATTCAGACATACTTCATACTCTCGTTGTTCTGGCAAGTTTTCGTAACGCTCCATATGGAAACACCCACGTTTAATCCAAAAGCACAACATCCAAAGGATTTTTTTCAAATCTTGTTTTCCATATATTTCCTTAGAAAATGTATCCTTTTTACAGCTAGATCTGGTGTCTCCACTGAAGGCATTCGTCCATTTTCTTTTTTATATCTAATCCCCAAATGTTTTAAAGCAACACTGAAATTGGATTCGCTCGTCTTTGTCTGTTTTCTAATTCCTTGATTAGATTTGTTCTTGTTACATAGTGTTTTATTCTAATCATATTGTACACAATATATCTTATTTCAGTCTTCACTGCTTTGGGAATAATTTTGGTTTTGGGTGCGTATTTATTTTGGTGTTGTTATTTTATTATTCGGTAAACTGAAATAAACGGAAACGAAAGCCTCAATACCTTTGGTACCTAAATTGGTTATACAAAACACATCGAATTTTTATCGATTTCTTACATTTTCAAATGTCTACGTTGTAAAAATATTTAGGCGTTAATATTGCCCTTTTCTATAGAAAACACTATTTAAAACTTTGCTCCAAATTCTCAATTTAATTTTTTTTTTTTAATTTTTTTGGCTTATCTTTCTTTATTCCTGCAATAACTTGTTCCCTTACGCGGAGAAGGTTCGTGAATTGAATTTCAATGCTTGGGCCGCATAGTTAATGACCGATTTTCGCATTAGTGCGAAAAGTAATTTACTTTTGGCACTTGTGCGTTAAATTTTTACTTATCACACTCATATGCGTACGAAAAGTATCACTTTTAATACATGGATAAGAAAAACAGTACCATATCCATACCATCTCCGGTAATTTATGACCGCCTTCGCCTCATTTTGAAGCGAGAGCTACAGTTATGTAGTATTCTGCTGTAAGATGTGATACTTTCAAAGACCATTGGTTATTTCCAAAAATCCATTCACTTTACAGAGGTACTCCTTGAAAGTATCTTTAAGAGTGATTGAATCTTTGAATTGGTCCATATATGGTTAATACCTAACATTATAAATCAAAGCCTGTAGTAAAAAGACGTCAGATCTATAATAGTGAGTTTGGATAAAGACGCATGAATTTATGTGTTTGATATGTTTTCGTCTTTTATTATTTTCTTATTAAGTATTAAGTCTTTCTTATTAAGTCTTAGTAAGTATAATCTGCAGTTGCTTTGTCAGTTATGTAATTTCTTAGGTAACTTTATGAAAGCATTCCATGACAATATTCCATATGTAGCAGTTGACTCAAAGATGGTAGATAGTGCAGTAAAACTAGATAAATAGATAGAAGAAATAACAACTGTGGGCAATCTGTATCTGTATCTGTGTGCAACATACGAGGTGTTCCTTTTGAAGTCAGCCAACACCAGAGGAGGCAGAGGAGGCAAGTGTCACGTGGAACACTTATTACATTTGTGGACTCTCCCCACGTGAAACGCGCGGCCCAACCCTTACGAGGCGGTATCGGCCTACATAGATATTAGCGGTAAAGAGCGATGTTACTGCTCGGCCACCTGTTATCGAGGTCACATTTCCAGCAAATGATTATTGGCGCGCCTTTTGAAGTAACAAAGTTGTCCTCTTCCTGAATACCTGCATTTTTTTAAATTTTATGTGTTAGAAGACTGATATTATGTAGATATACAAATATTGTCAATAATTATCATGAAGAATTCATGTTTTTACCTCATATATTTTCTTTTCTAACGGTGAACACTTATATTTTGCTATAAAGCAGGAACAAGTGGAAGTTCTGAGAGTGACGCGCAAAATAATGCGAAACGAATGATAGCACGTACCGTAAAACGCTGAAACTTGTTTATTTTTCCGAATTTTCGCCTGCAAAAAATAACGTGTACCGACGCTACCGTTTTGTAGGCGTAGTCAAATAACCAGCCGCCTAACGTCGATAGGAAATGAAAAAAAAATAAGGAATAGGGTGACAAAGTAGCCCCGTGTTTGGGGCTACTTTGTCATACAATTAAAAATGCTAGTAAAATGCGTATAAATAGCTGTTGTGGCAAAGTAACCCCAGATATGAGGTTACTTAAGTTTTTCCAAATTTAAAAATAAAAGATTTTTGCCTTTTTTCAAAAAATATTATTTATTATACAAAATACTACATTTCATAGCTTTTTAAGATAAATAAAAATGTATATTCTTGTCATAAAACTGAAAAAATTATAAATTTATTGATATTAATCGTAACATAAATATATTTTTGATATAATAGCACCTTGGAGGCACATTTAAGGAACGAATTTAAGGAACGAATTTAAGGAACGAATTCCTCTTCCTCGTCCGTCTGGAACGGATCTTCATCCGAATCATCATCGCATACTGCACACACAAAAAAGGGATCCTTGCTGTCCTCATTGCAAAGGCCACAAACCCATTTGTGGCACTTGCAACACTTTATCCAATCGACATGCCCTCGGTAGTTGGTCCACAGCATTGTACAAATTCTGCATTTATCTTCTGTCTGTTTTATTCTCCCTGAAGTCCTTTTCCTGCTACTTGAAGCAGATCCTTCTTCTGTATTTTATTTTAAAGATTTTTGTTTCCTTTCCTTTTTCTGGTTAGTAAGGCCCAGTGGATCAGGAACATCTACAAGGGCAGATTTCTGTAGTCCTGATGTTGATGGTTGCTGATTGTCAGGTGGGTTTTCTAGATTGTCAACTGGATCATCTGCAGTCACAGATGGAGGCAAAATTCGCATGCCGGCTTCAACCTTTTTCCCTCGCTTGCGTTTGGTGGACGGATCTTTAGCAACACCCCTATGTTCTTGCAATAGTTCAACAAGGCTTGTGTCCAATAGACGCCCCACCTGTTCCTGCTGGAGTGTAGCATCCGGCAACCTTTTCAACACTTCCTGTGGGTTGCATGGATAGAGTCCAGTGACTCTAAAGCCAGAAATTAAATTTTGTTTGACGTTGGGTCGAATCTGTGAATGCCTTAGGAATGGAACCAGGATAGCGGGTCTCCTTTCTCCACTCATCTAAAATTACTCGCCACTTTTTTTTCATGGGCGCGAAAACTGCCACGTCCAGAGGCTGCATTAGGTGGGTGGCATTGGGTGGAAACGGTGTTAAATAAATATCATGCTCCAGTGCAACCTGAATGACGTTTGAGGCAAAATGACTAGCCAGATTATCGCCCACTACGATGACTCTCTTTCCTGGTTTCCTTGTCCGTTGGATGTGTGGCAGTAAAATTTGACAAAACCAGATCTCAAAGAGATTGGCATCGAACCATTCACTTGGGCTGTTTTTATAGACAGTTCCAGTAGGCCCACCGACACACCAATTTTCGTAAATGTTGGAGACCTTATAAACGACCATAGGGGGCAGAAGGTCACCACTTGCAGTTCCACACACCATGATGCTGATTGCTGTTCTCGAGAAATTCTGAACCCGTTCCACCCTTTTGCAATTCCTAGGAACAATAACTTTTCGTGCTCCAGGGTCATCCGTAATGTTGGTCTCATCGTAGTTGTATATATGGTCACCTGTAGAATCTAACAAAGCCGGGGTTATGTTGTCGAAAAACTTATTAACGTCGTCCTGGTCAACAGAAGCTCGGGATCTTTTTATGTTTGATGCTATCCTCACAGCCAAATTGTTCCGCTTGATAAATAACGCTATCATATCGTCACCCGGGAGATTGTCTTTTAGGATAGGAATGTTAACACCCTTTTTGTCTAAATATTTTTTCACTATTTGCTTAATATCGGCCTTAGTAAGTGGAAAGCCCCAATCTGCCACGACGCCCAGAGTTCTTGCAATGACAGCCTCTTCCTCCGAATTCAGGATGGTTGGATGACCTCTAGGTTTTGTATGCCTACCAAGGCATCTATTAGTAAGCGTACTCCGTGGAATTTGATAAACTCTAGTCGCCTGTTTTTTGCTCATGCCATCTTTGACAGCACGCACCGCTTCGGCCACCTGTTCTTCGGTGAAGTTGTGGTAGGTTCGGCTACCCGGAGTTTTTTCATACGTCCTCATGTTGGTCGTAGTTAATTAGAACCTGAAAAAGATGCTACTGCTAACAAAAACATAAAATAAGAAAACAATTTTGAAAAAAAAATTTAAAGCATCAGCGCGCACTAGGTGACAAAGTAGCCCCGGAGTGACAAAGTAGCCCCGTTTTACGGTAAGTAGCATTGAACTGGATGAAGACTGTGGTCAGTGTACCATCACAGCCTTGTATTAATTACAGGAATATTTAAGACTGTAAGGTTGATGGAGAGAGATAATGGGCAAGTAATTTCTGACCTTCGCAACCATTAACAGGCATTTGCACAGTTTATTATTTATTTATATTTTATTTTAACACAAGTTCGGGTTATAGTTTTGGGGGAGTTCCCCGTAGACAGAATTCACAAAATGTTGTTTATACAACGTATTATAAGAGTAGTTGACTGGTGTAGAAATACCAAGCTATCAGTGAATATCTCCAAGTGGTAAGGTTATGACTGACTTGAGAAAAAAGTTTCCTTCCTATATGTTTATAGTATATATAGCACATTGGACTCACAATGAGTGATTTGATTAAATATTTAGGGCTTAATTTTAATACAGATTTTTCATTTAATGAACATATAAAAACTATAGTAAAGAATTCTGTTAAAACTTCTGCTTATTAAGTGTTCTCAAAAGTAGCTCAAGGTTTAGAATTAACACTAAATAGTTCTTTATGCGAGTAAATACTACAAAATCAACGAAAGTATTGCGATATATGTAGATATAAATGTGAAAAAAATCGGCTTCAGTCTGCCGTAATTTTTTTTAGCCTGTCCTGATTACACAGTCTGACTACAGCAATAAAGCAACAGGATGGGTGGAACAATAGTCCAGGCTATCTATGTTTGGTGGTGATAAATCGACCGATATTTTTTTAGCTTAATCTCTTCAGGACAACTTCCACTACAAGGTTCCAATTATCCGTATACTTGAAACTTGAAACATTCCACTTTTTTTAAATATGTAAGCAAAGTTTTTCAAAAGTTTATTATTTATTAAAAAAATAATTACAAGAGACATCAATACAAGTTACTTGATTTTTTTAGAAAGTTTCATAACGATTCTATTAGATTTGCAAAGAAAATTAATGCGTTTAAAAATCTTTTTTAATTTTTGACCTTTTTCATGTTTCAATATTAATTTTACAATTTACGGAACAACATATTGTAGAAAATTAAAAATAAACAATTTTTATCACTTGTAAAATGTTCAACCGATGCATATTTTCTGAGATAATTCCAGTTTAAGCGAGTGAAAGTGAATTTTATAATATTTTGTTTATTTATAAAAACTCACATGGTTTCAAGTCTGCAGATAATCCAAACATTGTAGAGGAAATGCTCCTGATTAAGATATTAAGCCAACAAAATTTCTTATAGGCCGACTTGTCACTTTAATATCGGATCGGATTTTATTGATATATTTATTATTAATATTTTATATTTTCTCTCGTTATTATTACTGCTTCTGTCCTACTTGATATTAAATATTAATTATGACCGTCGTTGGTATATATTATAACTGCAGATATTATTATACCTATTGAAACGTAAGTTTATTGCGCGAGTTAGTGATTTTGGTGAATGCGCCAGGATTCATACAACATTATAAAAACTGATTTAAAAATTTAATCGTGATATGTTTTAGATTTACGGTTTAAATAAATACAAATATTATTTCCTCAAAAGCTGCTCTTCACACCATTATTTACGAAATGTGCATCGCATCAATCTGACCGCACATAGACAAAGACAAGTAGGCAGACATCGGCCGTAGGTGGTTTTCTTAAGTACCCGCTTTAAGGCGTGTTGCCTTTCTTTATTCTCGGTGGCATGTACGTGTGTGTGTATATGTGTGTGTAGTGTTGGAACTATCAACATAAATTTTGATGGCACCTTTACGATTTATTGACCGCGAGAGGTAAACAACCCCGATTTTTAATTGTCTCGTGTAGAATTGTTACCAAATAGAATCATAAAAGATAAAATAATTATTTTAACATTTACCAATTGACATTAACATGTATTCAGGACAACTGAAGTCATAACTATATTCCGCACAGTTGAAATTATAATTTCAATATGATTTACTATTTATTTTAAAAAAGTCAAAAGTTAATAATTATTTTATTATATTTTATTATTATATTTGATATATTTTATTACATTTACCTAGTATAGGAATAGGCCTTCAACTAGTTAAGCTATAATACGTACAATTTTTCTGTATTTATTATTACATTTTTGTAGTGTAAAAAAATTTATTTACCTTACATATTATTTTATCACAGTTGATCTTGGTATGGTTATATCGAAAATTGTATGCGTGTGTATTACGTATATGTGTCGAACGATTTAGCGCGCTAGCTCTGCCGCTCGATCACCTAGCAGCAGAGCAGTGTTGGTTCCATTCCCCACTCTGGTGTAAAATAAATTTCCAATAATTTATAACCAAGATCTAACAAATGAGGTTAACCAGGTTTCCTAATTCCTGCACTAAATGGTGGTGCCACACAACACACAAGTCTCTTCTTTTAGGGTATATATATATATATATATATATATATATATATATATATATATATATATATATATATATATATATATATATATATATATATATATATATTATTGAGGCAAATTTAAGGCAAGGGGTGCCGCAGAACACATTATTATGCAATAATAGAAGTAAATGGAATTATTTACATTCTTTGGTTGATGCATTGTTTCTTTTTTTAAATCATCAATATTTATCTTTAGAATGACTAATCAAGTCATAGAAATATCAAAGACATCATCTGTTGTGATTATGACATGTGTCATAGTACTGTAAATCCGTAGTCTAAGACAACTAGACTAGAAGTTTTTTAAATAAAACTCGTTTTATCTGTCTGTATTTTATTATGAAACGTTTTGTTTTTTTCATACATAGTACCAAATATTATCCTAAATCTACAAGATATATAGTAATAAAAACAATATTTCTTGCACTAGTCCAAAACATGCGAGAGGGTTTCTTTTTTACATTTGGAAACCGTGATTTATAATCTTTTACAACTTGGAGTAAAAACTGTTTTTGGTCTTCATTTTTTGTTAAAATGTCATTATAGTCACCAATAAGTTTGATTCCCCTCTCAGCGGTATCATTTACAACTTTAATTTTGTTTACAATATTGCAACATCGAGTATAACATTGATTTTCACTCCATGTTGTTGGATCATTTTCCAAAAATTCCATAGATAAACCAAATTTTTTAAAAAAACTGTTTAGTGTTCTCGCATATGAAGTCCTGAATTTCCTTGTTTTCAACGTCAGTAATGTCACTAATCATAAGTCGTTTAATACCCTCCTGATTTGCTGATTTCCTATTCAAAGCATTAACAATTTCTCTTTTAGTGGTAACTGAAATATCGTCATCAAAGAAAGATAAGCCAATATTAACTGAATTAAGGTACCACAAATGGTTCACTATTTCACTACTTGCGGCTTGAGATATTTTTTTGTCAATATTTTGATAATTAATGAGTTCTTTACAAAAGTCTAAGTCATGAAGCGGTGCTTTACAAGTAACTGACGCTTTAAACCAGGCCTTTACATAAACATTTACAATAAAGAGACATATATCCTCAATAGCTATTTTTTTCTTTTTTAGCTGTGATGGTCCAGGCTGGTCTTGTAAAAACTCTTCTTGGGCTTCAATTATTTCATCTTCATTTTCGTTGGAGTCAGCTGAATTACTGCTTGATGATGGACAGGTGACTGTTTCCTCTAATCTAGCTCTTTCTTGTTGACTTCTTTGCATTCGTTGGGATAATTTCTGTAATTTCTCCTCAGCTGATTTTTCTTGAGAAGCAAGTTGGTAATCAATACCATGCATAAATCCAGGACGTCCTTTTTTTCTTTGGTTAATTAAAAACTGTATCTTTACTATTTTCATCAACTCCAACGCGTTTGCATGAGAAATATCAAAAAAGATCGTCCAATTTTCCAACGAAAATGTTTTCTTTTCCTTCCGCACTAGCCCTTTTAGCCGATTTTTGTAAGTTCCTCATCTACACTTAGCACTTTCAAGTACACTTAGCACATTTTAGCACTTTTTTCATGTACACTTAGCTTCACTTCACGAATGTTATAAAAGAGCACTTGTAATACCTTATTAGACGGCAATTTATTGCCAATCATTTGTGACGAATAGTGTCCAACTAAGTAAATGAAAGTATCCTTTCGTAAAAGTCTAACATCAGTCATCGTTAAATACTTTTTCAAAAAGGAACGTACACTAGAACTTATAATGTCACCTCTGTAAAACACAGTTGGAAACTGACATGAAAACCTACTGTAGGTGTATTATATTATATTTCCAAACTTATAAATATTCCAAAACAAATAATTTCTAGGAAATAATTACACCAATAAAACATTATGAGAAAAGAGGTAAACCGGTCCAGGTAGATATTTGTATTGTAATTACAATTCAAGTGTATTGCCCTAATAAAATCTTATCTTATCTACAGGGGTGAGACTTAAAAAATGACCCAAAAAAAATTCACCCTCTATATATATATATATATATATATATATATATATATATATATATATATATATATATATATATATATATATATATATATATATATATATATATATATATATATATATATATATATATATATATATATATATATATATATATATATATATATATATATATATATATATATATATATATATATATATATATATATATATATATATATATATTCACTCTGTAGCCTTATCTTTTTGTCTCTTATTTCATGGCATTATCTCATTCATGGCATTTTTATTGGAGATACACTGTATTAAAACGAACGTCTCGGACAAGGGCTTTAAAGGCAGAAATGTTTACTTGTAAATAATCAAGGCGGCATATGCGGAAATGAATATGAGTTGTTTTGAAATACGTTATTTAAGAATTTGTCAACGTTTGTAAAATAAAAAAATACCATTATCTGTGACGGATGTTGCTCGTATTGTAGCCTTGAGGATGGCCGAGGTCATTGTTATGTGTCCGACACCCTTGGTATACCTCGAACAACAGTCCAGGATGCTTGGAATCGGTATATGAAGACGGAAAATTTAACCAGGCGAGAGGGTTCCGGAAAAAAAACGGAAGACAAGTGCAATTGATGACCGCTTTATTGTCCTGAATAATTTACGAAATCGTAGAACTACAGCCGTTCAGAATCAACATCTGCTACAAACCGTACGTAGAACTGAAGTTAGTGAAAGAATAGTCCGACGAAGACTTGAAGAAAACGGCTTGTCTGCAAGGAGGCCTGCCACAGGACCCCAGCTGCTTCCAAGATATCGCCAAGCATATCTGCAATTTGCGCACTTACATATAAATTGGGGGATGCAGCAATGGACTAAAGTTCTTTTCACGGATGAATGGCGGTTTTGCCTGAGATCGTCTGGTGGTCGAGAGCGAGTTTGGAGACGTCGAAATGAAAGATTTGCGGAATGTATAATTTCCGAACGCGTACAGATTTAATCTTTGTTGAAAACGGCGCCTTAAATGCGCATCGATATATCGAGCATATTCTCTAGAACGCAGTTGTTCCCCATTCTTATTTTATTGGACGCTTCGTACTAATGACTTCAATCCAATTGAACATCTATGGGACCAAATTCAAAAACGCAATCGTCGTCGACCTGCTTTACCCGAGTCTTCAGGATCTACGAATTGTACTTCAGGAAGAATCTGATGCCATTCCACAAGAATTTATAACAAATCGTATTGATTCGATGCATGATAAAGTACACTGGCAATCAAAAGGTACACTCCTTAGAATAGGGTGACCATACGTCCCGCATTGCGCTGGACAGTCCTTCATTTAGAAATACTGTCCAGCATTATGTCCAGCTTTTAAGACTGAGTGGAGAATGTTTTATCAAAATTGTATAGACTACATATTGCACCGGACTTCTCATTTTTCATCTGTTAAGCTGTTTCAAATGGACCGAATTAAATACTAGACTAAATCGTAGAATGGACTAACGTCCAGACCACTTTGGAATTTATTTCAAACCATATTGTTAATAAAATTAAAGAGAGTGATTTAATTGAAGTTACTTTTCTTAATATCAAACAAAATAGAATAGAATAACTAGTAACAAAAACAAAATAGAACAGTGCAAAAAGGAAAATATGGATATTGGCATGAGATGGGTTGAAGTATTTAATTATTTTCAGCAAGAGCATATCCGATTTTCGAACTTGATTAATATTGATGAATTTTCACTATGTTTGCCCGGT
>CAXKVY010013446.1:0-23011 GCA_964058915.1 Tetropium fuscum | reverse complement strand
TAAATACATTCAAAACTAAATAATTTTAATATGATTATTGATAATTATTGATAATTAATGATAATTTAATATGAATATGATATAATGAAACATCTTTTGGAGTCACTTCACCTGGGTTGCGCATTATGATACGCTACTGAGCAGTGAAGACAGTAAATTGCCGGCTTGTTGTGTGCAGGTGTCTTCTAAGTGAGCGAGAAGGGAAATAGGATTTATATGAGTTGGAGAGGGATAGCGACCGATATGTTAAGCCGCTTAGGAGATTAGCCTGGTGATTATAGTTCTATTCACAAGAAATTGAGGCGGTATACAATTTTACACTAAATATCCTTTTGTATTGCATAGTGATGTGATTTACCGCTTCTGTAGTAATTGCTACAGGTTTTCTTTGTAAAATGCCGCACAATTTTTGCTCTAGTTTGTATATTAAACGAAAACAGTATAGATAGCAATACAAAACACTAGAAATTACGTAACGAAAATACTTGGACTTCGGATTTGATATAAGATTACTTTTTAAATAAGTTATTAATATAAAAATTACATGATATCACATCTACAAATTCATCTCAAGATATGAGATATACGTGTTGAACGAGATTTAATGATAAAGCCAAGGCGAATACGTTGGTATATAATATTATCCATTTATGCTGCTTCTTCCTAGTGATTTGTGTCCTCATCTGAACCTCTGTTAGATAGTAAAAATGTACATACAAAATCCCCTCCTTATTATGATAATATTATAATAAGGATGTGCCTAGTTTCAAAACTCACATTCTCCACCATAATTAATTTTTGGGAAATCGCGAAAAACATCTATAATTTTTTTTAGATTGTTAATATTACAGTTAACATAAAAATTCAAGAATAAAATTAGATTTTGATTAATATACATAAAAATACTTAAAACTCTATAGATTCAAGAAATTTACGATATTTATTTGGAGCATGTGAGTTTTGCCACAATTAAATTTGGAGTGTCTGTGTTTTGATGCAGTAATTAATATTACTCACACGGTCTTAAAAAATAATAAAATATAGTTCTTACTGTTTTCAGTAAAATAAAGCCAACTATACTATTACGAAACAAAATGTATATTAGAAAATCTTATAAAATTACTTTTAAACGGGAGGTTCTGTAACTGCTTCTCGTGGTTCGCATAGCATTTCAGTCATTCAGTCAAAAAGCTCTCAATTCTCTCTCCAGTCGTCCCCATAATGTGTGGACAGTAGAGAATTTACATCAGCTTTCTTCTTTGGGTCTAAAACATTTTGGTCTTCTATTATGTTTGGTTTTATCTGATTGATACTTTTGCCTTTTTTGCAAATGCTCTTCGGCGTTCCTACCATCGATTTATAAAAAGCCTCTCCCTGGACAAGGACGTTATTTCTAGATATGTGCAGTAATATTCGTTTACATTCCTTTAGTTGAAAATGCCACGACCCTGGTAATTGTATAACTGTGTTTTTCGCGCTTTTCCAGTCAAAATTACTACAGTTTGTTCCTAGATTCTTTACAGTTGCACAATGAGAAAATATTTCCTGGTATTCCTCTGGAAAGATAATTATTTCGTGTTTCCTTAGTTCATTTTCCTAAGACCAAATTCTTTATGAGGCAGAATATAAATCTGGCCAGTAACTGGAAAAATTAGTTTAACTTCTACTAGGTTTTCATATAGGTGAGTGATAAGGGTTTTGCTTTGTGGTTGCATATTTTGCATGTTCTAATTCGCTCACCCAGTTCTAAACAAGGGGAACAGACATCAGTACGAGGTATTCCAAAACCAAAATTATACTCAGTGTTAAAACTATTTTAAAAAAAAGCGAGTTTTACGGGAAGGCCCTCATAGATTCTATATAGTTTTGTTATATTCAGTTTTGACTATAAGTAGTATACGTACGAGATGAGAATGAGGAACGACAATAATGACTCTCGAGGCACTTGAGCAGACTCAGTTTTTGGTGCATACACTACCGTTTTCCTATCGCCCCTTGTGGCAACTGGCAAAGGGCAACTGACGAGTCACATAATATGTTTTTGTTAAAAGGTTGAGCCTAAATCTTGATACATCTAAAATACTTAAAAAGGTGTTCAAACAAACGGTGTATCTCCTTATCTGGTTGACGACTACTTTTTGGTCGCAGCCTTTTTTTAGGAGTAATTTCAATATATTTTAACAAAAATGTATCTTGTTCGATTTTTATTTTAGAACGATAAAAATTCTAATGAAATCTACGATCTATGTCCTGTCGCGGCGTTCAGAATTGTAGTGTTTGATCTCGGCAATTACATTGTACTGGTTTAGGAAATCTCTTCGCTGTATGCCTTAAATAGAAAATATTTAAAATTCACTATCGATTAAAAACTGGGTTAATATACCATTTCTCTCTTAGTTTATTCCGTTCTCAGTTTGCAGGAGTTCCCTTTCGTTTTCTTGTTTGAGTGCCTTATTGGCAGGGAAGTTTATTCCGTTCCCAGTTTGCAGGATTTCCCTTTCGTTTTCTTATTAGCGCCTTATTGGCAGGGAGTAACATGTCATTCCATGTTCATCATGAATAAATTCGCTTCTTTTGGTTTAATAAACTAGGTGAACGACTAACTGCAATGTACAGTTTAATCACCACTGAAGCACAATAAAATTGTCACACAACACATTCAAATAAAGGAAATAAATTGACATTATTTTTGTAAACATCCACGATTCTGTCGATTCAACACCAGCAGCCGCAATGGAGAATGTGAATCTTAGAGAAGGGAACGTCGAAGTTTCGGCTCAATTTTACGTTAATCCAGTCAGTATGGGACAAAAAAGACCTTTACCTTGCAAAAAGTGGAGTAGTAATTTTTTTTTGTATGTAGTTAAGGTCTAGTTTTCGACATTAGGGGGGGGGACCGCGTGAGCCGCCATCTTGAATCAAAGGTACAACATATTAGTTTTTGACAATAATTCTGCAACGGTTGCTCTAACGACAAAAATGTAAGAATAGAAAGTTAAAGAATACAGAATTCCCGACCTCTTTTGTATTTTTTGTTTGTAAATCTAAGATGTAACGAGTTACAGCGGCGGAAAGGTGAACATTTTTCCCAAAAAATAGTAAAACCGCATTTTGGATGGTAAATTTAGTAAGAACAAATTAAGTACACTTATTTATAATGTTTTTTTCAACCGCAATAAGATTATACAGCAACAGCGATATCTATTTCAAATTGCAGTATTCAGGGGCAGCGCGTGGGCCAGAAAAGTGGAGGGGGGCACTTAAGAATTATATTGAAATTTTCCCTTCGTATTGTGTAGGTGTGATAGTTTATTGATAATTGGTTTACATATTTGGACGTAAAAGTGGGGGGCCTTCTGTAGCCAGAAGATGCTGATGTGTTGATTGTCAGCACCGCGATTTCCATATGCTCAACATTTGATGCTTCTTTCGTCGTTGGCGAAGACGTCGATCTTCTTGTTTTGCTGACATCACTAGCACCATCTGAAAGTAACATATATCTTCGCAAACCAGGAAGAGGCAGAATTCATGAAAGACTATATTCAGCGAATAGTTTAAAACATAGAGAAGTGGCTGAGAACATTATGTTTCTCCATGCGTTTAGTGGCTGTGACACGACATGGGCATCTTCAACCAAGGAAAAACTTGTCGGTTGTCCAGAAAATCGCAAGACTTAGTGCCGCCATTAGCATCTTCAAATATCCGGATGCAACACCAGAGCACATCGCAGATGCTGGAGCACGGTTTCTCGTTGCTTTATATGGTGGCAACATGGACGAGGAAACCCCGGAAGAAATCCGCTACGTTTCGCAAAATCTACTTCCAATCAAATCTTGCTTCTTTGCCACCAACGAAGGACGCTGCCCGGCATCATGCATTTAGGACGTACCAACAAGTCCAAAAATGGCAGGGGACTCAAAAAACCCAGAAGACTGGGGATCGAAACTTGGCAGCAATGAGCTAGCTACACTCACAATGACAGAGCTACCTGCACCTGAGCGCTTATTGAAATTCATTTCATGCACCTGTCGAAAAGGATGCGGCGGAGCATGTGGTTCTAGGAAAGCTGGGTTGAAGTGCTCTGTTGTGTTTGGCTTCTGCAGTGGCCGACGAAGGGCGAGCGAGTGGCCAGCGAGGACGAAAATGACAAAACTCTGTCAATAGAAGAACAATTCATAAGAAGCACCGATGATGATGATGACACTGAGGTGGCAGAATATTCTGATGAAGACGGCAACATACCGCCTATCATCAAAAAAGAGACAACACTAAGATCGTGAAGCTGTAGATTAGGCCTATCGGGAATATTACCATAAAAAAAACGCGCCAGTTACTCTATCTAAAGGTGGTGTGGAAATGAGTATAAGTGCAGTATCGCGTAATTTAAATGTCGTTATGGTCATTAGAATTTTTGCAATAATTGAGACGAGTAATATGAATGGAGAACTATGATAGAAGTATTTCTCTTCAGTTTGACGAAGTAAATTATGGAATTGGGTCATATTGCCAACATCAATTATAAAATACATCCTGACGACATTGAAATTGCACGATACTGTACCTACTTTGAATTTACAAACTTGTTATAACTATAAAAATGTAATAAATAGCGAGAATTATGTCACCGGCGTGTATAGCTTTCCGTTTTCTCTAACATATGACACTAATAGTCCAATTTTCATCAAAATTGGGGAATGCAAGTTTTGAATCTAGACACTAACACTAGACAAAACGGTGATATGTTTTATTTACAATAACATGCACATATGTGTCCCTTCAATTCAGTCTGATCAAAATGTATGCATGATGTCCACAATCGACCAGAGTACCTATGTTTTATTATATTAGTCTACACACTAGTCTAAACCAGATCATTTTGGGTTCACCTATTATATGCCTAAATGAAGAGTCTTCCAGTAATTTGGTTTCTTTGGAAATATTAGAGTTTGCATAGATATATTGCTTTGTAATAGACTGTAGACGATTGTGTAGACGGTTTCTAAAATAGAAATCTCATGTGATTACCGAATTAACACATATTACCTCTTTAATTTTGTCAAAGCTAAATTAAAAATATTTCTACAGGGTCCCACATTCGGAAGCTGTCAATGAATAATTTCTCAATATAACTATCAAATACACTTTTCACACTTCGTCATGATATAGTAACCTATGGTGTACCACACGGTAGGAACAGTTTAAGGTCTTGTGTTATTGACGATATACCGAAATATGAATTCAGGAGAATGGTCTATTTTATATACCTACATAAATATTTGTATGTTTTTGAAAACTATATACAATTAGTATTCCAATGCCTTTCTTCGATTTTCACCGGCTAGATATTTTTCAATGAAATTACCTAAGTATAATGTAAAAATTGATAAATTAGTCCTTGTCTTTATGTATATACATCCCTTCATAACTATTATATATTTGAAAATAGCAGGAAAAATAGTTACAAATCTTTAGCCATACCTAATATCACCCAGCGATGGCGCCCTAGTATCTGAACCATTCAGAATTAAATTATCCCACTTCAATAAAAAGAGTATCCTAATGACACAAATTTTACCTTTACATAATATGTATATAACTCATTTATATAACTCATCCACCCTATTCCAGATATAGCGTACATAATACTCGAAATGTTTACATATAATTAAAACCTTATTTCCTTTATAGAACCGACAGACTCCCCTGTACCCCGTGGACTGCAAAATGTTGTCAGAGTGGGTAAAAGATATGGGGATGATGAGTTATGGGTATTCCAAGCAGGTAAGTAATACACATTCAGTTCTACAAGGATCACAATTGGTTCCAGCTATATCCAAACTGTTATTTGATTTAATTATATAAACTACTCGCCAAATAATATATTTCTCGTATAATTTTAAATGATGTACCAACCAAAATATCAATAAATTACCTATTAGTATGCACGACTTACCGAATACTTAGTATTTTTTTTTTGGAATAACAATTGACTAAGGGCCTTCGATGACGGATTAAAGTCTCAACGCTAAACTATCTATAAATATCAATTACTATACCCAAAAATCAATGTTTATCTACATAATGATGTTTATATGCAAAAGA
The DNA here is from genome assembly GCA_964058915.1 of Tetropium fuscum. Classification (NCBI taxonomy): domain Eukaryota; kingdom Metazoa; phylum Arthropoda; class Insecta; order Coleoptera; family Cerambycidae; genus Tetropium; species Tetropium fuscum. The sequence continues at coordinate 16,909 of CAXKVY010013446.1, read as the reverse complement.
TTCGTTGAAATTCGACTTTGGCCAACCGGTTATAGACGGGTCAATATACCATCAGACCTAAAGCAAATTCCAAAAATAGGCCTGCGAACGGTTTTGTCATTTTTATGTGTGCTAATTGACACAAATATAGTCTACTAATATCTAACAAGAAAGTGCGTTATTTTCTAGATGGTCGCCGTTATCCATAAAAATCGCCTAAAATCTTGTAACTTTGTTATTGCTGAGGGTAGAACAATAATTTCTTACAAACTGATGATTTTATGACCAGGGGATTTACCTAAATAAATAAATTTGTTCCATGAGATCGAATTTTTTTCATATCCTGTTGTATCTCCATTATCTCCATTATTTCCCCGTGATTATTATTTGTTAGTTTGTTAAAAGTATGTAAGTTTCGTTTATCACAAGTCAATGGTAGAAACATAGTTTTTGTAAAATTATACAAGACGTACAAGACTTTTAGAAAAAGTCTTGTATAAAACTGATGGTTGGGAAAGATGGTTTTGTGTGACTTTGCTTCTATGCGTTAAGCAAAAGATCGTATTGGCCAACTGGTTATTTAAATAGCTATTTTAAATCAGTCAATATTAGCTACGTAGATGTGTGATTCAATTTTAATTTTCAAGAGGACAAGCGCCCCGAAAAGTTAATGGCGTTTCCTAGGATTGGCAGATCGTCAGCATCCTGGCCGAACGATGACAGTACTGAGAACAGAGGTGGTTCTAATAATGGCATGTGGTTTGGGCCTAGAATAGGACGGTCACCCCCAAAACTTAATAGTAATTTCGATGAATCCAAGTTATTGAGTTACATATTGATGAATGACGGTACGTACATTTTAAAAGACAACACTTTTTTCTTTGATTCTACCTCCCTCAATTAAGTGTTAAAAACCCCACATATTAGATAGGTACAAACAACTCAAATTTGCCGAACTTTTGATATGATATTGGGCCTTTATCACAATTATTATTTTGTGCCGTGATGCGTGAGATTATTTTAAAGCAATAATTATTGTTGCTAAAAAATAATAATCAAAATTTTATGATTATTAAATTGTCTTAATCTTTTTGTAAATATAATATCATTTCAATAGGAATTGAGAACTTATGGGATTCACAATTATGTGTACTTAAAACGTTTATTAACAAGGATGCATCAGTCAGTTTTTAACAGTTAAAACATAGCTGGTAATAGTTCAGATAGCTGTTCGGCGCTAATGTCACTAAATGTTTTTATAGGTATAATATCCAAATAGCATACCAAAAGCTCGACCAATTTAACGAAAGTCGTTTTTCTCTTGTAATGTGTGGGGCTGATCTATTATAGTATTTTTATATTCTATCAACCCTTATTGAAAACTGTCAGTGCATATTAAATTGCAGACCGTTTTCTGTGAGCAGAGTGTGTCTCCTCTAGTAGGTTATGGTAGGTTATGTATTTCTTTGGAACGAAGTGAATTGTAACAGTCCTGACGTTCTAAAAGCTACACCACATCTGAGGATATTATTTACTAGGGTTTGCATTCATTTTGCAAGCGTTCTAGCGGCATAACGCAACGTCCTATGTAAATAGGACAAGGCGAGAAGTGAAAGGTATAATCTTTTGATAGCCGTACCACTAAAGCAAAGGCGACACCTCGCCTTTGCTTTAGTGGTTAGGATACAAGAGTTAGGATAGTTGCTAAAGATAGGTATATATTTAATATATATATAAGATTTTTCAGTTTATTTTCAGGTCGTTTTCATTATGGTTAATTTTTTAAAATTGTTATAGAAATAAATTTAAATGTAACGTTTTTCTAAAACCCTTGTATCTTTAACAAAAAGAAAGTTATTGTAACAAATAAAAAAGAAAATGTAAGGAATAGATGTAGCTTGATAACAAAAGGTGTAAGAGGTTGGCCACTCCATATATTGTTTTAAAGTTAGAGTAAAAAGGCACTTTTTGTGTCACCCTGTATAATATGGACATTTGTCTAGTTTTTTTTAAATTTAAATACTCTGTGAGATTCTTTATAAATTTAGCTACTAGATGAGAAAAAAATTAATCAACAAAGTAATTGACAAGCAAACTTCATCAATATTTCTGCATAACAAACATAAGAAACAACTGCATAACAAAAATAGTGCAGGGTTTCCAAATGGGTGAAAAAAACTTTTCTCTCCCTAGGTAGAATTGCAGATCGATGATACACCTACGTAGTGAAAATAGCTACGACAGTGACACTATGTTGTATTTAGCAAACACCCCGTACTACATAATCTTAATTAAAAATAGGAATCAATATAGCAAGATATAATCCGCTCCATTGAAGCAATATTTACCAATGTTCTGAACCATGTACACAGAGATAAGACACTGACCAAGCTAATTCATTCTTATCTCTCCTCAAAATAATTATTATTTGTATATTTAATACTTGTTTATTTTTCTTTGCAGAAAAACCATTGAGTCGTAATATACATAGCAGTAAACGAGAAGAAAAGGATCCAAAAGGAAACGAATACGATGATTTTAAAGAACTTATGCCCTCCTATTAAAAACGCATTTAAATCTATTTTTCTAATTGTAAAAGGCTTTTCCGCCAATAATTAATATCTATAATATCTTACTTATTTAATAATTGTAGTGGAAAATAAACCAACAAAATGTCAAGTTTAGTGATACAGATTTATAACCAAACTAAACTTATACTTATACAGGGTGTGATTGCGTGCAGGAAACATCGAAAATCACATGGCGACAAAACTTTAAAGTCTACGTGTAGATATTGCGACACACCCGAAGCTATAACTCGATACAAAAGACTTATCTTGTATTGCACATGCGTAACTAATTCAATTCTCATTGAATTATCCTGATATCATTGAATTGAATAATATCCGTATCCTTTCCGATTGGTGTTGTTAAAATGAATCTCTGAAACTATCAAACTTTATAGGACTTTATTTAGATATTACCCTGTTGTTTCTGTGGGTATATAAATACAGATGTGTAAAATTCGTCTGTGGGTACCTACTAGGTCGGCAAAAATAATGCAGACCCGATTTCAAATTTAAATAACTTTTTCTTTCTGTGGTTGGGTTACCATTTTTACCTGAATCTTGATTTTTCCATGTTACACGACGGTGCCAAAAATAGGTTTCACTGAAACTGTGCTATTGAGTTTTTCGTTAAAAAAATTATGAATTTATGAATTATGAATTATGAATTTATGAATTATGAATTATGGTTGATGTTAATTAACTCTGTATGATTTAGATAATAAATATAAAACATCTATTATTGGCAAGAGTTCTCTCAAGACCAAGACATCATTATGAGGCCAACATAATAATTGTGATTAGAAATTTCAGGTAAAGATATGGTGTCCTTCAAACATTTGAACAAAGGCTGGAAACTAATACTACAAAAATTTCAAAACGGGGTCAGGATTTACATTTGGTACACTGTGTATATTTGCATGTAGGTACGTGGATAAGTGACAGGATAAAATATCTATATAACTTAATTATAGCGGAAAAGCCCTCGTCGTGTTATTATAATATTGAAGGCTGGAATGTTGTAATAACATGTTTAGCAATTCTTCTTTTATAGCTTTAGCAAGGTAATAAAAAATGTTTGTATTTTTACTGGTGTTTCCGTTTCAAAACTACAATGCCTACGATGGTGTTATCCTTTTACAGTTTCAAATGGCTTTAAAAGCTTCCTAAGTTTATACCTAAAGTTCTTCGATCTCTTCTTCGTTGAAGAATAGTACTCAAGAGGTCCCCAAAGTAGTGCCCTAGAACCTGTACTGGTTTTGCTTGTATTGTACATGAACTACATTAACAGTCACATATCGTTGTGATGTGGGTGTTGTTTTTTGTCACTAACCTTTGTAGTAAATCCTGTATATTCCCATATATCTAAAATAACTCCTCAAAAATATTTTTTCGAAAACTACAGAACGTAAAAGTCTTTTACACCCAGGATGTAATAATTATTGGTGCACCAAGGCACTAAAGGTGAACTTCTTATCACGAATATGGATTTTATTAAACCACATGAGGGATACCAAGAAATTTTAGCCTCTTAGATTATTATTATTATTATTTAAATCACAGACCTTGCATCCTACGTAAGGGCCTTAGGCGTATTGAAAATACCAGACACAACTTTTTGTTTACTGTAGTACAGTACTTGATTAGTTATACAATTGACCATATTAGTTAGGTTATGATCTCAAATTGGCGCGGGTTCCTAGTTTAAAAATTAATGTATTGATGTCTTATGGGGACTCAAGTTCAGGACAACGCCCTGAACGTTATATAGAACGTTATATAGACGTTATATAGAAAGTCTCTTAGTGAAAAAAGTTGAATAAATACATTGTTTGATATCTTATTTGACTGAGAGAGTGTTAAAATATTGATTAAACATTATCAAAATAAAAAATTACCAATTTTAGAAGGCGATGTTTGGATGAAAAACGTATGTTTTTTCTTGATCCAATGGTTCAGAGAGGAAGAGGTTTGACATACGGTCCTTGAGAGGTAGGTACCACAGTATCTGTGTAGGTACTGTAAGGTTTTGGATAAACTTATTTAATATTTAATAAGAGTTTCTTACATAATAAATTATAATTTCATTGTGTTAATTTAAAAACCGGCAATATTTGTGGCAACGTCGCTGAATTTGTATTATATTTGTGACCTAGGTAACTTCTAATCTCATTTTATTTTGATTTACCTATTTCACGTTATGCAGTTTTCATCACAGACTTATCTGTTTTTTTTTCTGATTGCAAATAATTGATTTTGAGTGTTGGTTAGAAAATGTGTGAAAATAGAGTATCTACCTAATCAATCTCAGAACCATAAGTGATTTTTTCCTAGAGGCCAGAATATGTAGTTTAAGTTAACTTAAAATCTTTTCAATTTGATGACTAATAAAATTTATTAAAGGTACATTATTCAGAACGAGCATCAACTGATGTATCTTGTTCTTGGTTGTCCCGACCTGAACAGAATATGCATATGATAGGAATAAGTGCAGAACATCTATTCGATCGAAAGGTATAAAGCACAATACCGTTGTTTTTCCAAAGCTTTTCCATTAGTATCATCAAGTTTGCTGTGCGGTATCTGTTTAGTTAGTTAATGAAAAACCTTACATAACAAAAATGTCCATATAAATAATAATCTGGTATCTAGGTAGGTACTTACCGGATTATTATTTATATGGAGAAATCCACATATGAGCACATTTTTTCCATTATTCTTTCATAAAAGTGTACATAGTAGGTATATTATTACATCATTAATGTAAAAAGTCGATAAACATTGACCAAAATAGTAATAAACAAATAAAGAACCCACCGACAATATCATAACACAACCCTTAACCTTACTTTTACAGCTGGCCTGGCGCTCTTGAGTAAGAAATGTTAAAACTAATACGCGACGTACGTCCATGGAAAACAGACAATTTAACTTAAAACCATTTATTTAATTAACTCATAGGTCTAAAAAAATAATTTGGACTTGAATTGTAGAGAAACATGTTTAAAGTTTGACGTAATAATAATAGGTTTAAATACTAAGAAATGCCCAAAACCCGAGAAATTCCCGTCTGAAAGTTACACTTTTGAATCTCCCATAAGAAATACATGGCAGTCTAATTTGCTGAAGTGTGTTTAGGAACCCATTTCAAATTTCGCGCCCAGATTTTGATAACCTAACTAATATGGTCAAATCTTATATCAAAATAAGAAGTTTTATCGGTTTGTGGTGACGGCTGGTAGAAGTTTAGGATGACCATATGCTGAAAATGAAGCATTTATTATGCCCAATTGAAAAAGTCAAAACTTGCAAAACTTGCGGATCGTATTTTGAATGGAGATGTCGGAAATGGTTCTCGCGCAATAACAAAGACTGTTTTATAGTTGAACGTGTAATCGCCCACAAAATCAACTATCGTCCGATTGTGATTGGCGCCGATTGCGAAACGTAGAAAAATAGATGAGAGTCGGTCATTCCATCATTCGTCATTGACATTGTACGATATGTATTGTAAAAATGGAGATAAAAGATTTGTTTAATTAAACCAAAACCAACAAAAAGAAATTATTTAATTTTGTTATTTATTATCTCCTAGTTGAAATAGTTTATTGAAATTTAGCGGTACATTTTTCTTAATAAGTATCGTGTTTATTATTAATTTCATTCTCCTGCTTCAAGCAGTGACGTAACCATGAGTGGTTGTTAAAGAGGTACGCCAATGATGTAACATTTTTACATGTATTTTATTTGTTTTCATTTCTGACAGCAGGAATCAAGTTGCGAAAATAAAGTCCTGACCTTTTCCGAAAGCGTATTTTTTGCAGGCGATTTAGTTCTCCTCCCATTATTATTTCGAATTCAGTATTGCGTGAATTCGAAATAAGTATTGCCTGCAAAGAGAGAAATTTTAAATTTATTTGCATTTTTTTGTTAATCATTAGATATTATAATTAGTTATATATCGCGCTGAGTAGCGTCTAACAAAAACTGTTGAAATAATTAACAACTATTGCGTGGAGTAGTTTCTTTTCAATTACTTACAAGTAAATCGTATATATACTTACTTTATAATTGTATTGAATTAATTTAACAACTGTGCTGTTTAGCGGCTACTTACTACGTAACGTCTGTTGAATAAATTCGACGCCTATGGTAGCTGCCGGTGCCCGTCGGAGGAGCGAGGCAGGCAGATAATATTAGAGTATTTTGACTTACGCGTGTTTGAAACATAAAGAATCTAATGAATAAGCTATTGATATATTTTTAAACCGAGCTATTGAAAGCACAGCAAATTGTGACCTTTCTGCATTCGGGAGATCTTGCTGACTCGACAGATAAGCATGTCACAGATGACAGATATGTCAGATATGACAGATATGTCACAAACGTTTTCTAAAACGGCTCCCATATACACGCGGCCAGAAGTATTTTCTATACTAATATATCTTTAGCTCTAGCGAAGAAACTCATTTATAAGTGCTAAAATATTATTTTTTAAACATAATAATTATTATTTCAGCATTACAAATTCTAAGGAAAAGACATATTGTCGCTTATCAATACTTTTGAAAAATACATTGTAAAATATATATTAGACAATATTATGTAGATAGCATTATCAGGCCCATGACGATGGAACGCAGGTGCAGGTACAAGGAAGATAGTAACAATCAATTTTAACCATTACCTAGAATTACGTTAGAAACTTTCAAGTACGTTATCACACATTAACATATATCTGACTTATCGCTCTCTAATACAATAAATACAATGTGAAAGGGTTCCGTAAGAGGGAACAATTGCTAATCTAAATGAGCTATCTCAAGCTTACCAGAACCGATCTCAATAGAATGAGTGTCAGTAAATGTATCACTTAAATTCACAAGATTTATCTATGAGCAGTGGTGGTATTAGGTATGCAGATATTTTTTTATATACTGCAAATATTCCTTAAGAGCGTTCTATAGTATAGGCCGCCATATTGAAATTAGTAAATTCAGTAAATTGCTAATTTTGAGCTTTGCTTGTCATACTTTACTATGTATGTGTGTATCTATGTATGTTTGTTCGGGTCAAATCTTCCAACTGAATTTTACGTAGTTATCCTCAACCGATTGAGCTGAAATTTTGCATTTTGCAAATTTTGCGTAGATGACAATTCATGGTTAGCTAAGTGACGTCATTATAAATCCAATATGGCGGTACGCCTAAGATGACGAACTAGTTATTTTTATGCACTTCCATGATATGGATATCAAATGAAAGCTTAGTAAGCTCTAAAACGAAGAACACGAAAATAAAATAACGTCACTATAAATCCAATAATAGATGGCGTACTAGTTATTTTTTATGCACTTCCATGATATGGATATCAAATGAAACGATTTGCTAATGGCGGATCTAAGATGGCGATCAAAAACTTAGTAGCTCCAATCCGTCTGAAATTGTTATCCCGGGGTTTTTGGAGTCCCCGATTACGATTTTGGGGTCGAATTGTTCGGGCAAATCTTGCAACTGAATTTTAAAAGGACGCCTTGGTTGGCTTCATGCTATGACTTGTGTAATTTTGGCGAGATGGGCGTCAATAGCATTGGTGCAAACCAATGCTATTAACCTGTCTAGGAGAAGAAAAGCTCCAAAATTAAAACCGTAACTGTGTTTTGTTAGGCAGAAGTAAGCTTCCAGCTGAAATAAGTATAGTTACTTATCCGTGCAAAGAACGCGTTCCTGGGCAACGTCTCTTTCAGTTTTGTTATTCGCCATTCCTGACAAATTAGGAAAACTAAACGAAATATATTTATATGATATACCTATAAAGAACAAAAGGTTCGATTCAGATCCTTAATGACTAGAATTATAACATGAAACGGGTTCACTTAATTCCATTCTCATGTATTTTTATCGTGAAAAATCACCAAAAATTCGCTAATTTTGACAAAAAATAGATTTACTTTTTTTTGTGCCTTATTTGACATCTAACTCGTCAGCCCTTCATCCTACTATAAATTTAGGGCGAGGTGCATAGTGGCACGTAGGAGGTACTTTTTTTCGGTTTTTCGCTTATATCTCGAAAACTATACGACCTAAAGTTCATTCAATATGTATCTGTAGTTAACTGACCGCATATAAGATACCGCGCAGTTTCCACATGTAATTCTCAAATTTCTCAGTATTCAATTAAAATATCAAATTCCACAATACTATATTAAAGTTGTATATATTATTTATGAATGTTATTAAATAATAATTGTGCACACAATAATATATTATAGGCCAAGATGTTACGTTTTTACATTTATTTTCGTCTACTTTAAATATGGCAATTACGTAAACATCTATTTTTATAGTTAAAAGCGGCAACGCCGATCCACGACCTTTCCAATAACGAATATTCGAGCAGTATATATCTTTTTAACATATTGGAATCGTGTCTCTCGGATCGGGATCGGATTCTCGGATCGAATAGGATCAGGTTCGCATATCTTACAGTGGCGTGTTCGCGGGAATTGCTAATATATTATTTATATACCTACCTATACTTCATTCAATATGTACTTATAGTTAACTGACCCCATATAAGATACCGCGCAGCTGCCACATGTAATTCTTCTACTACTTACGTACGTCTACTTTAAATATGACAATCACGTAAACATTTATTTTTATAGTTAAAAGCGGCAACGCCGATACACGACCTCTCCAATAACGTATATTCAAGCGGTATATCTCTTTTTAACTTATTGGAATGACGCGCCGTCTGTGTTAGTTTGACAGTCCCTATGGACTCTCGGAACGTTCGGATCTCTTACAGTGGCGGGTTTGCGGGTATTGCTTATATATTATTTATATACCTACGTATGTAGTTATACATCGAAATGACGCGCCGTCTGTGTTTAGTGAAAGGAGTAGCAAATGTCCCCTCTCTTACATAGGATCCATGGGTTATACGCACGTAAATTGTAACGGTCATTCGCGATAGTGTAGTGCGTTGGTATATATATATATATATATATATATATATATATATATATATATATATATATATATATATATATATATATATATATATATATATATATATATATATATATATATATATATATATATATTATTATATATATATATATATATATATATATATATATATATATATATATATATATATATATATAATATATATATATATATATATATATATATATATATATATATATATATATATATATATATATATATATATATATATATATATATATATATATATATATATATATATATATATATATATATATATATATATATATATATATATATATATATATATATATATATATATATATATATATATATATATATATATATATATATATATATATATATATATATATATATATATAAGTATAGTTACTAGACTCCCAAAGATGCCGGACTAATTATTTTTATGCACTTCCATGATATGGATATCAAATGAAAGGGTACTAAATTAACAGGCAAACCAACATGTAATAATGACGCATTAAATGAAATGAACAGACTTAGAAACATGTCCAGCGAAAACTAAAAAATAAATTAATAGTAAAAAACATTTTTAAAAACAAGCTTTTATTTAAATGCTCCTGAAAGAAGAAAATAAACTTTAAATTAAATTAAACCCATCAGTTTATTACATTACACAATTTATATGATATAAAAGCTTGTCGCGAGATTTTACGGTGTAGATAAACAAAAATACAATATGTAACTTGATATTGACATAAGTATAGACAATTAGAAAAAAAATACGTTTTTTATAAAATACGTAAATCTCACGACAAGCCTTTATATCATATAAATTGTGTAATATAATAAATTAATGGGTTCAAATTAATTTAAAGTTTATTTTCCTCTTTTTAGAGTATTTAAATAAAAGCTTGTTTTTGAAAAACTACTGTTTTTTTTACTATTAATTTATTGGCAAGTAACTTAAGAATTAAAGTATACACGGTTCTAAGTTAGTCACTTATGTAAAAAATGGAACATGTTTTACATAACCGAAATTAATAATTTTGCGTTTATTTCGTTTTGCGATGATAATTTTGACTACGTATAGAAAATAAGTTCTAAGCTCCAAAAAATTTACCTGAAAGCAAATATGATATATGTCTACCTAGTTCTATACGATTATAGGTATATTTTTATTGAAATACATTTAAATTGCAATATCGGAAATGCATTAATATGTATAATAACATAATGCGTTTAAAATGTACAAATATGCATAATATGTATAATAACATCAAAATACAAATTATATATAGCGAGAAAGCATGTAGTTAATATATGGGAAAGAAGAAATACAATGAAATATTTGTAATTTTTTATTCAATTAAGAGTGAAGTTGGATATATTAAATTTATAACGATGTTTGTTATAGTTTTTGTACATTTATGTAGAGGTGAATGTTTTAAAATATTAGTATGTATGTGCTATACTTATATACAGTGTGTCCCTCGTTGGGGTACCGTACTCTTTCTTATTCTTGATTTTTCGGGAGAAATCGTTCTTAAAATAAAATAAATAATATTTATTTTATTTATTGCGTTTATTTGGAAAACCCAATACTACAAAACATTGGTATACAAAAGAATACTTTAAATCTAAACACATGTATTCCTTACTTCTAGCAAGGATATACATATTACGAACACAAACACAAAACCTGAGTTTGATTCATTCAATTAAAACTTTCAGTAATATTTTTTTTGTTTTACTTAAAGAGCCAGTTTTTATCAAGTTATGCAATAACAAATCCTTAATAAACATAAGTCAAACTTGTGGTAAATACTTATTTGAAAATGTCAAGTTTACGTTGGATCTTCTTCTGCAGTCCACAACTGCAACACAATATTATGTGGCGGTTTTCCTCATTTTCTTTATATATGTATTTTTTAGAATCGTCATCATCTTGATGTGGTCTTTTAAAACTCGTTGCTTGTTTCAAATAACTTAAAATTTTGACAAAAACTCTTTGTCTTACAAATACATGAATTAAATCTTTCGGCATAATTTCGGTTTTTTTTTGATAAATTTGCCTTGTGCTTTCTTTAATTAGGTACCTTAACCTTATGTACCTTAAGGTTAAGGTACGTAATTAAAGATAATCTAAATCCATACATTGTCATAAATTTTAAATTAACATGTGATTACAAAATATCCACTTCACAATTCGTTTAAATGTAAGGTGTATATAATATATAGCACAAAAAATCCAAAAATCTTTATAAAACACAAGAAAAACTTTTAAAAACCACGGGAATAAACTGGAAACTCCCTGAAGACGTTCGACGGATCGACAGGTCTACACAAAGTTGACGTCATCAGCCCCCGCTCGTTTTCCCCGCTACCAACAATAAGGCGACCTATGTCTGGTCCCACAAAACATAAACAATGTTTTGTCCTCCCTCTAAAGTGTTTCCAAATAATTTACCATTGATCGTAAAATGGAAATTTCCTGATATTTCATTCACCACGCCGCGCCGCGACGGCCCCATGCGGTGAGTTTTCACAAAATATGTTTCAAAAATATGCAACCAGGAAGTTAGTTCATCAGATGTTTTCAACTGTTTTTCCAATAAAATCCATTATTATTCCAGTTATGATCGAGCTTTAATCAGCTGCTGTAGAGCACCCTTAAACAAAATACAATTTTAAAATCAATAAGGTATGAAAAGCTTTTGCTAATAATTTTTCCAATTTCTTTCATTCCGCATTCCGCCTTTTATAAGAATACGGAAAAAGCGGTTTCAATCCGACAGTGGTGTCATAATCGCAACGAAATGCGGCGTTTCAATATATAAATTTTGTTATGGCGTAAGGTAAACGCAGCATTAATTATCTTGGGAAGTTTTATTAGCCATAAGTATTACTTACGAAATTAAATAGTTAACACAGGAGAAAGACAATTATTAGTATTTACTATAACCATTGTTGAAGCCGGTCCTGCGCGTATTATTTTTTATATTAAATGTAATTTCAAGTACAACATTAAATATAATTTCAAGTACAAGAACATTACCACATTGTGTCGTAGACCAACCACCATGGTCGTGCCACCTGAGAATCCGTCCCAAACCTCAAATGTCTTTTTGGTTTTGTGCTTTTTAGTTTTCAGTTTAATAGTTTCTGTGACTTGGGATATATACAAAAAAAGAAATCTCTTTAAATTCTCCACTCAGTTTAATGGACCTACGTTTTTCCCCGTCATTGGACATGGATATCATTTTGCCGGACAAAGTAAGTACAATAAATTGGTTTATTTAAGGAAGTGGGCTGTGGTTTCTTTTAAATTAGACTGAAACTAGGTCAAAATTAAAATAAATTCCCTTGTATTTCGGAAAAGTATCCTAATTTTAATATGGTCTAGAAGACTGTCATTTCATATATTTTACCGAATTGGGTATTTCTGATTCAATAATTAGTTACTTAAAGTAAAGCACTTGTTTTTTACGAACTGACCTACATCTTACCTACCCAAAATTTTGCTTTGAAAATTATATGAGATCACACTTCTGACATTACATTAAATTAGATTTCAAATACCTGTAACTTTTTTTCAAAATGTATCTGTTATCCCAACAATTACAGGGTCAACACTAAACAGTGTAAATAATTTTAGTTTTTATTATCTATTTTGTTGAAAAAAAAAATATTAAAATATTTCTGAAAGTAGTTGTTGTCATAGTATGGGCATATCATGATTTTAAAATTTTCAATTTCCAAAATTTATCCGCATTATCTGAAATCATCAAGATACAAATGTTTATCAATACCTATAGGTACATATATACAACTTATTCAGGGACGTATTGTATTTCTTTTTAATAATGAAAATATTACATAAGTAGTCCTACATAATAATTATTTCAGTTGTTAAGTGTAACCACCCGTATTTTGTTTTTTTATTTGCACATTACTTTTAGACATAATGGATTGTGCACTAAGGAAATTGATTGTTGATATCCGTATTATAATTAATTACAAGGTACTTTAACTTTTACGGCATTCACTTGTTAAAATGTGGGTGTGTAATATTTGTAGAAGGGGTCGATTTGAAAGTTAAGATCGATTGAATTGCCAAAACCATTTTAGCGTATTATAGCCATTGCCTTTAGTCGTTGATTGAAAGATTCAGACGTTCAATCAACGCTTACACTAAAGGTACAATAAAGTTTTTAATATAATCAAAGATAATATGTATTGAAAGACTTCACAATGGAATTAGTCTCACAAGAAAAGGTAACTATATCAAATTGATAAGGAAAATGTAAAAACAACATAGATGAATCATACAATTGTGCACTGTATCAGTGTTATAATCAAAGTCAATGTAACGTGGTTTCCATACAAACAAGACACATTCAGAGCCGCACTAGGGTAGCTTTCACCTGTGGCACGATATGAATTTGAAAAGTGTTTATTAAGTTAAGTAAAGTAACAAATACTATAAAAATAATAAAATATATTTTCTGTAAAAAAAACTGAAGCTCGTTCTGGCTAAAATTAAATAATCCTGCATTCATTGCCAATTTTTTTGGTCAAACAAATAATAATATTAAAACTGCAATAACACGCCCTAAAACACAAAAAAGCTATAACTTAAAAATCATTCCTCAGAACTAATTTAACACAAACATTTAAAAAATTGCCAATACACAGAACTTGCAGAATCCTAAATTATTACTTCTATAGATGCTATATTTGCAAATACATCGCGCTAATTTCGTCGTAGTCTAAATTTAGTGAAATTAATTTTTCAATTGAACGTATGGACACATTTGTTAAGTTTTCCTGTCCTAAATTGGATCTTAAATCCGTTCCTTTACAAGCTTTAGCTTGCTGAAGGAACGCCCACACGTAGCAGTTGTCAATACAAGGCTCAAAAATATTCTTAGAGCTATCTGCAAGCTAGGATAAATGTTTTCTAAAGATAAGGCATATATACTTTGCATTGCAGCATTCTTAAAGGTCCATTTCAAGAAAATTTTCCAGCAGATAATGGCATTAGAATTACGAACTTTCAATTTCTGCCATAAACTCATTTAAGTCATATAAGTCATTAACTCTACAGCTTCCTTTCCTAATTCCTCCGTCATTGAGTCGATATCACTTCCGCTTAGGAAACCAAAGGACCTATTACACTAAAGCCCAACAAATCTTTCATCGATCTGTGTAGTAACTGAATCAATGACATGAAGGAACTCAATCTTTAAATTTGTTTTAATATCAAAAAGGTGAGCCTCGTCTACTGCTTTCTCACCAGACATTTTAGGTTTTCTCGTCGTCTAGGTTGTTCTAGTACTGCTTCAATACCTAGTTGATTTGCCATGGATTATTATAAATAGTTTCAAAAAAAATCAGTCCTGTACACTTTTATTTCATTTAAAAGTCCTTTTAGCATTTGCGCACCTTTAGATATATCAAGCTGTTTTTCTTGAAAGGCCAGGTTTATCCGATTTATTATATTCAAAATATTTTCTTTATCAGTGTTTAGAGGTAGAATACCCAGTCAGAGCTGGGTAGTTTGCAGTAAAAACAAAGTTTGCCCCCTTCACCACGCCCTAGTTACGGCTCTCCTTACATCTTATATTATATTACATTAAGGAGGTATACATTTTGATATGCTTTCACCTCACGGCTAATAAATGTGCACAATAAATGTCGACGATGTGAAGAAAATACTGATGAAAACCTTTCTGCTGTACTTATTTCTAAATCAATAAAGGAAAAAACTGGTCATAATTATATTGAAATTACTTCATCAGAAAAAATCAAAAGGACAGAAGCCCTTCTATAACGTACCATCAGAGGTATGAGGTGCAATACGTATTCCTTTAATTATAGGTATTTAATACCTTTAATTGCAATAGGTATTTAATACCTTTAATTGATCATGAACTTTTGCAAATGACATTTGTACGATAATTTAGAAATTTATATTTCCAACAAGGCAGGTATGCTAAATGGTATATAAATTTTATTTACAAAGTGCTTTGGGTGTGTTCTACTTAGATATTTTGTTTATTGTGTGCTTTTTTGACTTTTTGTTAAACTAATATTAATCAATATTGTTGTGTATAGTGGACTGGAGTTTTAGTTTACCGAGTGTCACAATTTGTTTTCAGTATACAGTCGGCTAATGTCAAAAGCTTTTTATAGTTGTTTGTTTATCCTTTACTCTCTGCCGCCAGCCGCCTGAATTGTGACACTCGGAAATATAAAACGACACTCCACGATGCCCCAGTGTTCATCTAGGATTAAAATAACCCTGATATAAATTTTATGTCAATGAAACGTTTCTAACATGTTAATGTTAGAAAAATTAAAAAATAATTGTCAAATAAAAATCTATAACCCACCAGACCCAAAAACCCGAATGAATCCAAGAACATAATGATACTAAATGGCAGTGATGGCACAGTAATTAGTTTGCGGCTGTAGCGCTGGCATCTTAAATTCAGATGCGTATAAAATATAAAACCAACTAATGTTCTGTAATTTTCAGATATATTAACGTCTATTACACAAATAGTTGAAAAATACCACTTACCATGTAACCTCTGGTTGGGACACAGCTATAACTACGTTACTGCTAACGCCGCTGAAGTAAAAGTGATACTTAACCACCCGGCCACTATTGAGAAAAACGAGATATATAATAATTTTAACAGGGCATTTAAAGATACTATCTTGCTTGCAAAATGTAAGTTATGTCATTATAATATTTTATTTTATTTGTAGAATGCATATTTTACTTTTAGATGACGTGTGGAAGAAAAACCGCAAGCTGTATTCGAAGAGTTTTAGTCAGACTACGTTGAATACGTTTGTAGATATATTTTACAAAAAAGCTGGTATTCTCGTAGAGGTGCTGAAGCAGAAGAACTCCGACATGTATGGAGTATTTGATAGATTTTCTCTAGATAACTTTTGCAGTAAGTGAACGAGTTGGTTGCTATTCACGGTCTCACGTTGATTTTTTTAGCTAATATTATGGCTATGGATTTGGATGTTCAATTCAATCTGAACAACGAACTGACTGACCTTATGGCTAGGTAAGATATCGTGCACCTATGCCTTCCTTAGCGCGTGCATTTAATATACACTGATCGACACATAAAACGGAAACTTTTGATTAGTTTGATTTTTTTTTCCTCAGACCAATTTCAACGATTGTTTAGGCAAAGGCTACAACTCGCCAGTCATATCATTCCGTCATGCTAGTCGTGTTATATTATGAAGCTAAGATTAAACCAAAGAAAAAATAACGTTTAGGCGTGATATTCATCTCATGCAATGATTTTATTAATTTTAGAAAAATATTTCAG
>CAXKVY010013445.1:0-15807 GCA_964058915.1 Tetropium fuscum | reverse complement strand
AACCATGTTTAATGATTAAAACTAAATACTACCTAAAAAATATAATCTAGTCTATTGTTTTGATTTGTCGGTCTACTGTTTATCCGGGCAATATTAAGCTCAAGGTTGACGTAAGAGTTAAGGCTGCGTTCGTCCACTGCGACATATTTAATTTAAATTGTGACAAAACATGTATAACGCATTTCCTTGAAAACTTAAAATTTAAACAATATTATCCAGATCACGATCATGTGATAATATGTTCTTAGAGGTTGTCTGACTGGAAGAGTAGCATTTATTTAAAAAAATATTGACGAAATGATTTTGACATAAAAAAGCAAAGTTAACCTATTTTAAACCTATGATAACAAAATTATTCCTTGAAAAACTACGACAAGACTTCTATTCTCACATTGGTATATTTATTTATTTTTGATGAAAATATGGCTTCGATACCATCAACAGATCCATTTACACTGCCAGCACGCAGTATGATATATCTACAAAATAGGCACAATTCAAAAAAGTCATTTTAATATTTTTACATAAATCAACCCAAAAAGTGGTATATTTTTATGTGTATTATGTATTGTATCTGTATTATAAGCATAGCTCAATAGGATATCCACGATATGGCACTGTACCAAGAGGCACATTCCAGAACATGCTAAAAGCTTTTGGTAAAGAGTGGAATAATTCAGTATAGAGCAGGCCGTTACTGTTTAATTTTTTTGTGCCATAGTGTCCAAATTCAAAGTAAAAGACATAATATTTATACAAGAGAGGCATATACAAGTCAAAAAATATGATTTGCATTGTCTGTAGTACTGGCATATCTTGAATAAAGGGATAATTTTATTACAGAAAGGGATTAAAATAATATTAGAATACAATGAAAACATCTGCAATACAAAGTTAATGCTTTTATATTTCTATAAACAAAATTTTAAATATCTATCTTTCTTAATACATAAAATAATCAATATTTCACAAAATGAAATTTTAAAATGGGTCTCCTGAAAAATCTTATCGTGTTTCCGTTTGATATACAAACTAGAGCAAAAAATTGTGCGGCATTTTACAGAGAAAACCAATTACTACAGAAGCGTTAATCGCATCACTATGCACTACAAAATTGCTATTCACAATTTCTTGTGAATAGATCTATATATGGTCTTCAGTCCGCGGTTTACCTATCGGTCGCTATCCCTCTTCAACTCATATAAATCCCGTTTCCCTTCTCGCTCACTTAGAAGACACCTGCATGAACAAGCCGGCGATTTACTGTCTTTACTGCTCAGTGGCGTATCATCATACGCAACCAAGGTGAAGTGACTTCAAAATATATCTTATTATGTCATATTCATTCATTTACATATTCATTTACATTTATTATGACTGGTTTAACGGGAGTATCCATCATAATATGAAAATCCCACATTCTTGATTCGACCTTCTTCACATGGTCTATACATTTTATCCAGTTGGCCGCATTTACTTCTTCGTTTGAACCACTGAGAAGTTTTTTCACATCAGATTGTTGTATTTTCTCTAGCAATTTTCCCTTTTATTTGCGCCCAAATAAGCTCATTTGTGTTCCGGTCTCAGTGATGTGGAGGTAATCGAATTACCTCCATTCCTCTTGCTTTGGCCATTTCATCCACTATATACTTCTTGAAAGCTGGAAAATGTTGCCTTGTCAGTGTCCAGAATTCAGTTTTAAGTAGTGAATCATCGTGTTCAATGTTTCTTTCTTTAAGCCAGTCTCTAATTTGCCCTTTCCGCCATGCAGTTGTGGGCAGCTGTTCTGTTCTACGAGAATTATAAAAGAAGCATTATCCATCAGTATAATAGATCCAGGCTGTAATTTGTCCAGAATTCCTTTGAACCAATCCTCGAAAACGGTGGAATTCATGTCTTCATGGTAATCGCCTGTTTTCTTGGTTTTGAAGGTTAAAAGACCGTCATTTACAAAACCACATTCACTTTTTGATATATTATAAATTAAATTGAGTTAACATTATTGTTTTTAATGTTATTTCTTTTATTAGGATTATCGCGCGCGCCACTGAGCACCGCATTCCATTTTTGCATATCAAACGAAAGCACTTTATAACGATGTACTTACTCCTTTTGTTCATGTCCTAAATAATATTCCGCATTTCACTAATATGATGTGTTATAGTGTTGACCCTCTTAGTATAAGACCTTTTTTTTTGGTGGAGACATTGATCGTTATATTTCACTGCTTTCAAACATCTTTGTATAATAGAATTATTCTATATAATTATGTTAACAACAATAACTACTCGTTTTATATAGTGCATCATTTTTCATCAGCCTATTTGAATTTGATGTTGATAATGTTGGTTATTAAATTTCTTTGTTATTTATACGATAAGTAATACGTCTATAAATATATGTTTGCTCAGTCACTATTAACTGAATTTATATCATCTATCACGAAGAATACTTTTACATTTAGTAATATGAGATAATAGTAGGTACCTACTAACGTTCAGCTGGTTGGTTATATCACTTGCAAATGCCTGCATTCTTAAGTGACATTAAAATTTCATTCATACATACGCACACATACAAATTAAGTAAAGTAAATGGAACTAATTCTCTGGAATTTTATTTTCCGGTTATTTTCTCATCATGACTGATGAATATCATCGCGGTGTATGTGGAATGGGTAAGTTAACCTCGAACTAGCATTAGAACTATTGTTCTTGCAGGGCATAGTAATTAGAATGCACATGCATTTATTAGAATCCAGCCATAGGTAAATTATTAAGGCGTAAGTAAGCCTTTCATATAAATATCACTTTCTAATAACTCATTCCGCTGCCTGGTTTGACCTTCGAGTTATATGCCCATGCCTTGCCTAAGATGGCAGGTTTAACTATGTAGCTATCAGAGTTTATTTATAATAATAATAATTATTTTTAATTATATTCGCTCTCCCGTCTTAAGATGACTTAAGACTTCGCTTGGTACAAAAGCGACAGGGAACTAATAAAATAATAAGTCACCAACAAGCTTTGTTTTTCATTTTTTCGATTAATTTCCGTCTAAATTCATTTAATTTAATTTTAGACTAAAAATAAGAGTCATTAGAGAATAAGTCATTATGTACTTTTTTCTTGCAAAAGATCTGACCGGCAAAAAACCTTCGGAAATGTGTACTTCTATATGACAGATTTATTGACCTAAACTTGCAACCCTCTCCGAGTGAAGCACAAACTAGCCCAGGCGTTCAAAAGGGTGAAATTGCATTTACTTGGAAAAGTAAACTTAAACCGTTAGTCTAACAACAAGAAGTTGTTATTAATAAAAGATTTTGAATTTTTCTACCGAGTTTTTCTTCTGATGATAAAAAATGATAAATTAAAGAATCAGCCCAGGGACTTCAGCGTTTAGTGGAGTCTGTGAGTCGGAAAAAATATTTTAGCAAACTTTTCGCGGATGGCCAACACTGTGCAACTATCCCCGATTCCCCCCATCCCCTCCGCACCCCCAACTACCCTCAAAGGGGGAACTGAGTAAAAGAAGAGATGCTGATTTTTTGATATGCTGAACACGACGGCCAGCGCCTCCATCCGAGAAACACCTCTAGAACAAAAATCATGACCAGCATCCAAGCATTCTTCATAGCACCACACTCTCTCGGTTTACATCTGTATAGAAGTATAGTGTCGTCCACAGCATCCATCATCTCCCTTGCGCAGCGTTTATGAATAGATTTTCTGCGCAGATACAGATACAGACAATGAAAATTGTGACGATGAAAGATGTGATGTGCACTTCGAAGATTATCAGCGATGTAATCCTACTTGTAAGAGGCGACGAATGAATTAATCTTATTGTAAACTTAGTAAACGAATAAACGTTATAATATGTAGTATGGGTAATTTCTAAGCATGTATGCAATTTTTTTTATATAACTGACTTATAATAATAATAATAATAATAATAATAATAATAATATTTATTTATTCCAATAGGAAAAAAACCCAATTACAGGAATAAAAGCATTACAAGTAATAATTAAAATATAACAATATAAGTAGAAGTAAAATAATACAAAACAGCAATACAATACATAAGACGTAATACCTATTAGCCAAACTAAATATGCATATGCATAATATGCATATATGGCAAAATAAAACATACAAACAAAATATAATTTACTACAACAAATCAAATAAGTACCTAATACTTAAGCTAACCGAGCTACCCAGTTACATATACTGTTCAAATTATCACAGTGAATATCACAATCGGAAGCGATACGATTGAACAGTTCACACATCAGAGACATTGGGGACTTTCTTAAAATATTTGATCTAGGAGCAACACAGTAAAATAAAGTTTGCTGTCTAGAATTTAGGCGATGTATTAGAAAATTTATTTTATTTAAGAGATCAGGGCAATCAAGCTTGTCATTCAAGATATTAAATGAGAATCTAATTAGCAGGATATTGCGTCTGGTTTCTAAAGAGTCAAAATTAAATCTCGCAAGTAAATAATTCTGATCCAGACCTCTAGGAGGATAAGATCCATCTTGCAAAAAGATCAAAAACTTTAAGACCTTTCTTTGGACCGATTCTAAATGTTGACAATGAACGTGATAATTCGGATACCATATAATCGACCCGTATTCTAGTTTTGACCTCACCAGAGCATAAAACAGAGATTTGAAGGTGCTTATATTGGAAAAGTCCCGGCAATTGCGGTAAATGAAGATTTACATATAAATCTTTTATGGGTAATAAAATGAAACCGCCCCTATTACCTACTCCTTTCCTACATATTTTCGGCGAATCATCCTGTAGCACAACAATTTGCACAATTTACCAAGTTAAAAAAACGGCCATTTTCACTCTCGTGGGGGGTTGTTTTGTCGATTCGGGGGGGTGCCCTCCACAGAAGGGAAATATTGACGACCGTGCTCAGCATCTGCGAAAACAGGGGATTACGTTGACTCGGCCGATTTCCTACATCTGTTCCATGTTCACCCTCGTGGGGGGTTGTTTTGTCGATTTGGGGGGTGGGGATGCCTTCCACAAAAGGAAAATGCCGACTACCGTGTTCAGCATCCGCGAAAATGGACGATTACGTTGAGTTTATCAAAAATGTTTTTTCAACCCCTCTTTGAAGGTAGTTGGGGGGGGAGTTGGGGATAGTTGCACGGTATTCGCCATCCGCAAAAACGGGGCATAGATGCAATTTTTGCCCATAAAAGAAAGCGAATCAAGAACTCCTATTTTGGGGGGTGGTTGTTGGCCAATTGGGGGTAAACGTAAGCCGAAAAAGAAATTTGCCCTACGCCATTGTATTCAGCGACCTCGAAAACGGCGGGGGGTCTTGTCCTGGGGCAAAAAGTTTGCATACTCTTCCGACTTACAGACTCCACTAGTTTCGATACAATTTTACTCGGACTGCCGTGTGTTCCAAAACAAAGTTCAAGTAAAATAATGTAGTTGCAAAGTCACCGTTTGCGTGACCCAAACTGTTATCACGGTGCTTGCATTTAAAAAATAATTTATCCGCGTTTCTCGACAGGCTACCGTGAAGAAGGTGCTGGGATAATATATGAAGATAATATATGAAGATAATATATGAAGATTATAAGTATATGAAGAAGATAATATATGAAGAAAATATATGATGTTTCCGGGATGATTCTTCAATTTATCATTTATTATTGCGACTCATCGCGCTATTAGTGCACAAGGTCACCACCACAGCTGTCAGTGGGGTGTTTGGTCAGCTCAAGGGAGAAGGGGAGGGTTCCTATGAACTTTGGAGAGTAAAGGTGTTAAATGGGCGCCAGACAAATTTTTAATTAATGGCCAATCACACACTAGAATTGGGTAATTGGGGAATTAGATCGACTATCCCTACCAATACAACTAATATGAATTTATTTAAGTTTTAAATACATGGGATCAAATTAAAAAAATGTGATATAATTAAAATAATACATATGTGATAGTAGAGAGAGAGAAGGCAGGCAAATTTACTTCCTTCAAATTCAGTACTCACCAGTACTCACCTATTAAAGTAAGGGATACATTACACCCAAAAAAATATACAAAAAAAGCGGGCGATGCTTGAGCTCAGGCGAGACCGTTAGTAGGCGAAATATTAACTTAAAGATACCTTCCTTAATTTTCCGGCTCACGCAAATTCTGAGTCGGAAGATCGCCGTTCCTGCTCACGCAAATTCTGGGCAGGAATGTTCCGGTTTCGGCTCACGCAAATTCTGAGCCGAAAAACAAGCAAGACGGAACTATTCATTCGTACGCACGACAATCGCGCTAACTGAATACTGTAAGTACTAAAGCATTACGTTCCTGAACTCAACACTGTATTATCGTCATCTGTATGCCCATAATCATATTCCCTGTACGCCGGTCTCATATCATACCGCCGTTTTTTTTGCTTAACTCGCCGCCATTTTGGGTCCCCGTGGTGACTAGGGCCATTATAGGTCCCTAAGGCCGTATTTTCGACATGCTATTCATCACGCTTGCACATGCCGTTTAACCACGCTTGACTGTATTCAAACTAAATCAACTGCATCTGATCTGTATATAATCTGTATATAAACCTGTTGGACCTAGATTGAATAAACCTGTTGTAACCGTTCATCTATGTATTCCTTAAGATAGGGTAATCAAAGGCCTATCTGTGAAACACGTGACCCCTGGAGTTCCACCCGTCTCCACTCAGCTATTGAAGGCTCTTACAGAACCGCCCTTACAGAACTTTACTACTACTCTACAATAGCGCAGCTTTGCCGCTTTTAAATAAAAATAAATGTTTACGGAATTGCCATAATTAAAGTAAACGAAAATATATGTAAAAATGGCTAACATCTTGGCCTATAATACATTATTGTATGCACAATAATTCTTTTATGACACTCATAAATAATATATACAATTTTTATATAGTATTGTGGAATTTGATAGTTAAATTGAATATTGAGAAATTTGAGAATTATATGTGCCAACTGCGGTGTTTCCTATACGCGGTCAGTCAACTACCCATACTTTTTAAAAAGGGTACACATATAAAGGTACACATTTCCTTTATTTTTTGCCGGTCAGATCTTTTGCAGGAAATTGTGCATTTTAAATATATAATAACTGGACCATTATATACTATGCATTTTGCTGAGGTACTAGTAAAATATTGATATAGTGTAATGATGTAATTATCTTTAATAGAGGAATTTGAATTTTTTAAATTTGAATCGTTCACAATTCGGATTATCGAAATTGTACCTATATTTGTTTGACTCATTCTTCACTGGGCTACACAGTACATCACAATAATACAATTTACATAAAGTGTCTAACAGTTATATAGAATATTCCCTAATTTCAGGCGCGGGTACCGGAAGTTAGCATAAACTTGTAACTAAATTCAATGTTATGTAAATATAGTCGTAAGTCACGTAACCCTGTCTCAAAGAAGATTTGTGTGGAGTATAAAATTAGTGGAGATAGAAAACTTTTGTTGTACTTAATGATGTTAGGCAAAGAAATTTATATTTCTTAGTCGCTTCAAAGCAGACTATAGAGATTTACGCCGAGGAATGACTGATATTCTCACAAAGAACCAGATAGCACTTTGTTATGTTAATAGGCTATTATTGTTTGTCGATAACCGGACAGGATGTCAATCCTTCACAACTTTGTTTTAGAGTTGGATCTTGGGCATTTGTCCCTATGGGTTTTGAGTGGACGAACTGATTCCTTCACTAAGCGAGATAGGTTATTTCCGAGGTTATTTCCAAAAGTAGTCCACGTAAATTAGACTAAAATATATAGTTAATAGAAGAAATAAGCCATAAAGAAATGATTTTCAGGATACGAATTCCTGAATGTATTATGGATAAATATCCGATGAGTTGCCATCCCCTTTCTCACGAAAACCCGAATATCCTTTACAAGTGCATAAATTAAATTACCCTGTACAAGTGATTTTCAATAATTTCCTCCCTTTTTCCTGCCAATGAGCCTTATTTAGTTTGAGCTAGTTTCCACAACACTCATGAGCTAGGACTGTTGGAGCGTTCTTTTATTAAATGGTCTCCTCCGTAGGCCTATTATTCCGCAATTTTCACTCATCAAGAAGTTCACAATGAGTTCCTCTGCAACTTAGGAATTGAAGCATCCTTGTCTACCTATATCTATGTTAATACTTGACCGATGTGCATGGAAATTCAGTTAATATGTAGTAATCACTATTTATAAGGTGAATAGTAATCGTTTATTAACTATTGTTTGTTTTATTGTCATTATTTTTTTATTTGTCTTTATGTCATTATTTTTATACAAACAGATTCCTCGATATTTTAACTGAATAGGTTATATATTACAACAATTTCAATAATAATGTTGGAAAAACGAGATAATAACGGTAATACCATGAAACCATGATTAAAGTGATATTATGTTATCATAAAAATCAATACTGAACAGTAATAATATTACAAACATGTTCATACTTTATGTAAAACGTATTTTTGCAAAACGAATCTGACCCCTCAACACTTGCACTTACAGATGGAGCAACGGGTTAATTCATTTTCTCTACAAATGCATGAGGATTTGGCACATTTTAAACAACTACATGCGTCAACAAAGGCATCGGGATATTTTTTCAAGTTATTTTCT
The DNA here is from genome assembly GCA_964058915.1 of Tetropium fuscum. NCBI lineage: Eukaryota > Metazoa > Arthropoda > Insecta > Coleoptera > Cerambycidae > Tetropium > Tetropium fuscum. The sequence continues at coordinate 7,126 of CAXKVY010013445.1, read as the reverse complement.
GGTACCAACTCGTCTTCTGTCACGTAAAAATCAAATTCACAGGGATCTAAGCGAACAACCATGTCATCCATACAGTGTTGCTGAAGGTATGTGCAGAAATAATATCTCAACAAATGCCCCTTAGCACTTCTGATTTGGTGGCAGATCTTCAATATCTGTACTCTTTCCATGAAGATAAAGCCACATTCTGAGTTCATCTAGAAATCTGCAATATGACGCCTTTCGTAATAGCTGCACTAAGTATTCTTCTGTAATTTTAAAGCTTTTTCCTATCTGACACCAGTCATGTGTACTCCGAAGTTCTAGAAATGTTTCTATTTGGTCTGCAGAAAAAAAACAAGAGGTTTGTTGGCCTCTAGGTTTTGAAAATTTTATGTCATTTCCAAATAATCACACGATATTGGTTTTAGTTCCTTGTTATTAACTTCGATATGTTCATTTTGTATAATATTATACTTGTCTCGAATGTTCTAAGGGTGTTTCCATAACCATTATATAGTCCAGATTTAACATCATGAACTATCAAAAGAAAACGCTGCCACCTTTTGTGACACTTGAAATGTATTCTTGCCATCTGATTAGTTTCCGTTTGTATATCAGTAGATACCCAGAAATACAATTGTTGTGATACAGCCGATCGGCACCAAAAACGCTTGTCACAATCCTGCAAATCAAAAGTGCGAGTGAAATGTCATCTTGTAAGTACAAAGTGGCTTTTAAAAACCCATCGCTCTTGGGAACTCTTGCTTGAGGACTGTAGTGGGGTGCTCGATTCCTTCTAGATTTCCTAAGGCTTTCCTCTGATGCAGTCGCTTGAGAAGTGCTCCCTTCATCTTAATTATCTAAACTTTTCTAAACTTCTCATTTTGAAGCTTCAAAAAGACTTATGAGAATATTGTTTGTAGCATGCGTTATTCATATGGTAATAAAATACTGCTTTCTCACTTAATTCAATTTCAAACTGTTACTAACTACTTATGTCATTTCAGATATTCGCAGGTGGCCTCAATTTTTCTCTACCATTTTCAGTAGTTATCACACTATCACTTTTGTTACATATGATGCATGGTTCTCATTTGATTAGTCTGTTGCACTGTCTTTTGATACTCTAGTCAATAATTTTATATAATCCAAATCTTATTTAACTTACTACATAACAAGCACAGCAGTTAAATAACAGCAAATGCGACCTAAATCAAAACAAAATACCTGAAAATGGGTCGTGAAAGAACCAATTACATAATTGGTTCACATGAACCAAGTATGTTTGTACCTTTTATAAGAATTTTGATTTTTAAAAATGTCACAAACTTTTATTAGGATTAACAGAGATATAAGCAGTTCTTGTGATCAAACTACCGCCGTCTTTGATGACGTCATAACGGGTCAGGTGGCACATATACACCCAAGTCACAAATATTTACTAAGACACTTACTAAGTGTCATTGAAAACAGAATCATTCTTCTCAAAATGTTCTACAGAAGTAAGTATATAGGTTAGGCAATTTATTTTCTAATCGTTATATAATCGTTGAGTAAAGCTGGTAAAGCTCCGTCTATACACTTTAGGCCCTAAAGGCCCCTAAAGTTTAGGGGGTATTTGAGTAGATAGTACATACAAACAGCAAATGAAAACGCTCTTAATTGGCAGAGCTCTCTACTCATTTACCAGTAATCCGGCTGTATTGGGAAATTTGTAGCAAGCAATAGGTAGAAACTGAATATGGAGCCTGTATTTTATTGGGCAGTCAATTGGAATTGAAATGATTAACATTCCGTTTTAGGAGAGTTGAATGGAATTTGTTATTTGTATCCTATGGTAATAATGGATTTAAAAATGGTTCAGCTGGCGCGTTATTATTTTAAACAACTCTGTTCTATAAAATAGGGTTGCTACTAAATTTAGATAACTATTGAAGTTAAAAAATATGTATTAAAAACTATATACAGGGTGCTCCGAATTGCAATTGCGACAATTTAGTCACCTATTCTACATCGAGAAATAGTACTAGTTTGATATATATATACTATATTCGAGTATCTTCATTAAGGAAATGCAGGATGTATAAGTTTGCTTCAATAAAATGGAATTTATTAATTGTTGAGAAACGGCTTTATATTTTTAAAAAACGAGCTATTGACACTGCAATAATTCGCTCGTCATTCCACGTTTATTGGAATTCCATTGATTATGAGGTGAATTAAAAGGGTTTTTAATTTTTTAGCGACGGGAAAAGGCAGGTAGACGATAAGCAAACATTAGATGACGTCATTTATTTTGTGTCTGGTCAAATTTTGCATAGAGCTTGTACACATATTAAGGTGTAAAAAGCCACCGGGAGACACTCTCGTGGGATTAAGATCATCCCTTCATAACGTCATCAAAATGGCCGATTTAATTTTGTACCGATACATTTAGTTATCGCTCGTATTTTTGTTATTTTTCATCAAATTTTGATATGTCATTTTAAAGCTTAAGTAACGCTCTTTAACAAAAGTTATATTTAATTTTTGTGTACGAAGGGTAGTTTTTGAGCTATTCTCCAAAGTTCACGAACATAACGTAAAAAAATTCACGGCAAATCGGAAGAAGAATTTTTACTTTTATTTCTAAAACAGCTAGACTTTCAAGATTTAAGAGTACCAACTACAGGTCTATTTCGGGCGTATCAGTCTTCATGAGGTTGTCATAGGCTGTACCTATCTGAGAAGCCTAGCTGTTATAGGAAAAAAGTAAATGTTCTTCGTCCTCCTTAGCACAGAGTCAAACGAACAAAATGTCTTTGGATTTTTGCAAAAAAATTTAGTAAAGTTTTTTTTAAAGTAAAATTTTATTCTTTTGATTCCTGTTTGTTTCTTCTCCCTTCGAATTTGATAGCGTCGGCTTTCCCCAAGACAAGGGAAAACCGTGAACAGCTCCAAGGTCCAGGTGTATATAGGATAAATCAATATCATCACATCATATATATCAATAGAGACGGAGGGATAGAATCACTTAGGATGTGGAAACGATGCGTGCGTGGAAATCACTGAGCAGAAGGTATAAACGACCCATATATAAACACCGACTCGACAAGTTACTCTCCAGTTTCAGATCTGAAGAGAGTTATATAACTCTCGAAACGTCAAGAACCATAAACTAACGACGTGGCAAACAGCCCGGAAGTGGCCATACCATGTGGTAGTTTAAGTTGGTTATTAATCGTTATTAATCGTATATATGTAGTTTGTGCTTTCCATATCAATGAACTGTTTATGTTGATATAAATGTCAATAATATGATATTTGTTTATTAATTTCACGACTAATTATTGATAAAACTAGTAACGAATTACGAACTATTTGATTTCAAGTTTTAAATTTTGATACATTCCCGAAATTTCAAATTCCTATCTCGATGTCCCGATCCCGAATTCTATAACTGATCCACCACGTTAACCGCTAATCGCTATGCTTGCTTTGATAATTCTGTGCAACCGCAACTTAGAGGAAAACACAAGGTAAAAATCTAAAAAGTGATACGCACTGGTAACTTCAATAGCAAAACGCTATTATTAATGTTTACTTTTATTTTGATGCACATCATTAGTTACGAAACAGTCGACAACCTACTACGGAGGCATATCCGAATTCCTAATTATTGGTTTTCGAGATCTGAAAAAACCCATGTCATTGTTATTTAATTATACAATTGAATAGACGTCAAATATTCCATTGAAGTAACTTTTTCTTTCACTGAACTACTTATATGCAATTTTATTTAATATTAGGTACCCTTACTTCCGAATACTAGAATAGAAAAACACAATGAATATGTAATAGTTTCTCAAAATAGTCATAAAACTATGAAATTTTTTTTCTCTAATGTTGATATTTTCCTTATTTTAATTTAATCCTAGGAGCTAAAGTTTACACTTTTAATCCTCAGGGTAATAGTGTTAGTCAAGTTTTAATTTATAAAAGCTTTCTAAATATTTTATTCTTTTATTTTTAAAGCGTTTACCTTCATCACCAAATATTAGTTTTCAGGTGCACTATTCAAAAAGCACCAACTTGCTCCTTTGTAAATACTCGAGATTTTTTCGGTACATATCCTTCCTTTTCTCTCGTGAAAGAAGCACGTAACTTGAATAACTGCGTATATCAATCCCCTTCTTTATATGCAACGTTGACCGCAACATTGAATATTATGACAACATTGAATATTGAATCTTATATTATAAGATTTGACGGCTTCATTTTATTTGCTAAGTTTAAGAAATACACCATCATTACATCATCTGAATACAACTTAGTTTTTGTTTTTATTAATGTTTTTTTTTTCCACCAATCCATGAAACAGTTTTCAGCAAATTGGACCACAGCAGTCACAAATTAACTCAATTAGCAATAAATGGTGACTAATGTTTGATAAAGTATCCGTGACTACGTCGATATATCCTACTTACCTATTTTGCTTTATTATCCTAATGTGGTTTGAATCATTTCAAATCACAAATTAATCATTAAATGGGGGATTTCGATTGAAGAAAAAATAACATGTTTTATTTGGATTAAAAGTATCTTTTATGTATTTTCGGTATGTTCGTTGGACGGCCAAGACAGTTCGAACGCCATCCGTCACGAGTAGGTTCTTTTCCGTCACGAGTCAGTACTTTGGTTCTTAAATAGAATTTGGTTCTTCTAGCTCTACTTTTCGGATTCTAACACCGTTGACGTTTTAAGAGGTTCTATAGGGCATCCGGCCTCACTCTATTGGCCATTCAGGGTTGGAAGCTGCTGGGCAATCAACTCAATGTTAATTGACAGCTTCGTCTCCTCGGCTCTCATGGACTTTGGGTAGGTCCTGACTGGTCCTGTTTGTGGCATCTGCAAACGAAAATCCGGTTAGTATTGGAGTAGCGTTGGTGGGCTTACCTGTGTTTGTTATTGTTACTGTTGGGATTTTGGTAGCATCCTTTGGGGCATCCTCCGTAGTTGGTGGGGTGGCTTCCTCCGCAGTTGGCGCACTTCGCTGTCAGCTCTCGCGTCATTCTGACTATAACGAGGCAGCATCGTGACACCTCCAGGATTGACTCCTCGGTGGTAGGCTCTGCGATCTTGGCTGCGGCCATTCCGGATGGCAGCCCTCGCATGACTATTCGTAGCAGCACAGAGTACTCAGACCAGAGGCGAAAGCAAGCCTTCTCTCTAATACCAAATTTTTATGCGTATGTGCGAAATCGCCATTGTTTAACTGGTATGGTCAACCTCACTTTTGTGTTCGCCTGTTCGCAACCTCAGTTTTGCGGATTCCTTCGCCTGTTTGTTATATTTATAGCCATGTGCCCTCCTACATCGTACTAGGTGGTTACGCCTGAGTGGTATTCGCTCGCTGCTTTGTTCAAAATATTAACATTTATGAAAACGGGGTATAATTCCATTACACTATGTATATTTATGCAAATAAACATTATTATTATTGTCACTATTATTATTCCACGTGGTATAATATTGAAGGAATGTACTGTTTTCTCGTGATTAAATTGTAGTTGGTTCTACTTAGGTATTTAAAGACAATGTATGCAGGAATTCATTTTTTTATACTGTATGGTTTTACGTCTGTAGTAAGTCTTGCGATTTGTGCGGTGAACCGTGATTTTAAAACACCGGAGTAATTTTTATGCATGAGCGGTCGCCGCTTAAACTTCTATCCAATATAATTTTATAACGCTGGGACAAGTAAAGCAAACTCCGTCGGAGATAAGAAACATTTAAATGCCTTCGCTTCGAGATAAGAAAATGGTTCAATTTACGGATTGCAAATGCTATTCAACGGTGAAACAAGTTTCCAATACCACTGATTGCTAAATTATGCGAGAGACGTTCCCGAAACTAGATAGCGAACCGTAGGAAGATACAAGAAACTAGCTTGTCTGTCTTCGGCGCAATCACACTTCTTGCCCGTTAGGCAAGGCGCCATTTCGTAATGTAATCTTAAAAGTTTCGATATTATACAATTAGTATCAGAATTTTCATAAAAATGTTTGAATATATATATATATATATATATATATATATATATATATATATATATATATATATATATATATATATATATATATATATATATATATATATATATATAATATAATATATATATATATATATATATATATATATATATATATATATATATATATATATATATATATATATATATAATATAATATATATATATATATATATATATATATATATATATATATATATATATATATATATATATATATATATATATATATATATATATATATATATATAATATAATATATATATATATATATATATATATATATATATATATATATATATATATATATATATATATATATATATATATATATATATATATATATATATATATATATATATATATATATATATATATATGTATGTATATATATATATATATATATATATATATATATATATATATATATATATATATATATATATATATATATATATATATATATATATATATATATATATATATATATATATATATATATATATATATATATATATATATATATATATATATATATATATATATATATATATATATATATATATATATATATAAATAACACATCGTTCTACATTTCGCAATAGCAAGTTTTTTTTGACTTATTTTTATAAGTATTTGTGGAGAAGTAACAAAGGGGTTATATGCTAGATTCACAAAAAATTAGATAATGCCATAGAAAGGTTCTGTATGCCATCGAATACATCCTATAAAGCGGGCTAATGGCTCGGACATAATCTTCGTTGACCTGAAAGTTGAAAGTTGATCTGAAGTTATAAGCAAGTGCCACATCAGTTCGACAACAAAGGTGCTATGTATTGTACATACATAGTGAGCTTTGCTCATATATATACATACATACATACATACATACATACATACATACATGCTCATGCTCATACATCTGACACACATAGTGTGTTTATTTATTAACAGCTTACGAAATATAGTTTCAATAAATACCTACAATAAAACAAAAATAACTGGTGTAAAGTGAATACAGACCATCGTAAACGGGGAACGGAAAGACGTGCGTGATGAGCAAAGAGGACGGAG
>CAXKVY010013444.1:0-29955 GCA_964058915.1 Tetropium fuscum | reverse complement strand
ATGGTAATAAAGATTATTTGTAATTTCTATTTTGCAATGGATTTATTTCCATGGTTATACATTTATAATGCCCAAGGGCGTTATTCATAACGTACAAGGGCGTTATTTCTCATCTAATGTATCTCAAAATAGGGTGGTTATTTCTAAATAACACACTAGTAGGACATGTCTTCTACAAGTGATCTTCCAAAAAAGTGGCACCAAAAAAGTGGCCGAAACTAATTGACCGATCTCATTTAAAGTCGATTTCTCTCAAAAACGGCTCTAACGATTTGCTCAAATATTGTACATTATATTCCTAACAATATGCCATTATTGTTTTTCCCCGGAAAATGTAGATGGGGGTAGTTTATTGTTGCAAAAAAATAAAAAATCTCAAATTTATTCGAAAACGGCCATAACGATTTTGCCCAAATTTGGTATATTAATAGTACATTACAAACCTAACAATATGACCTTTTTTTCCACGGTTACTCCTGGAAAATTTACATAATGGTGAAAGATTTTATTCTATCATGCGAGAAACTAGTCAGTACAGAACCTAAATAAAATATTTAAAAAAACAATACCGAGGATAACGTAATTATTTTTTACTTTTTAGTGCAGTTTTTTAGAATAGATTATTTTGAAATCGGTTTTGTTTTTTTGTTAAAAATAGTTTATTTTCTACTTTTTAGTTTAAGTTTGTACAAGGAGGTCTTAAAGTCGATTCAGGGAGAACAATTAAAAATAGTAGACTAGGTAGTCGTTTTTTGTGAATGTGAGTTCTCTGTCAACACTAATGCATGTCACATAAAAATATCACTGTGAGAATGGTAGGTATTGATGGTAAATTCAAGTATAAACTACTAATTCAATAAATCATACATCATTCTGAAGAGTCTCAATAAAGGCAAAAGAACTTGTACAACTTTTAAATTAATCGTTTTCGTATATAGTATAGTACGTAAAGTACGCATTGGAGTGCGGCAAAGTGCACTATACCGTGTTTTATATGCTTTAAGAAAATTTGGTAGGTAATCCATATACGTATGGTAAAGTACTTCTTCCACGTACTTCCTAAAGTGGACGTGAGCGTGTTTTGTGTTAGTTTAGACTTCCTACGTTTTTATACCAATGCTATGATTTTTGAAAATGTCATTCCATTACGAACAAAAAAAATATTACAAAATTTATATATCCAATTTTTTTAAAAAAAATCATTTTTTTTAATTTATTCCAAATGTTTTAAAAAAATGGTTATATATATATTTTTACCGCACACGTGCGGTAAAGAACTTCATCCCGCATGTATTTTACGTGCAAAACGTGGGGCACTTTACTCTACGCTAGTAGCCAATATGAATATGCCACATATTTGTGTGTAGTATTCTGGAATCTATCTGGACAATTTTATTTATCTCATAAACATGAAACTGTAGGTTTGAAATTAAATGTATCATTTTGGTATCAATAAATATGTAATGGATACAATATTATAAAAACCAGACAGATAATAAATATTAACCACAAAATTATTTTATAATTTAAATAATTCCTTTTTTGGTACAATGACGGAACATATGCTGCTTCAGGTTGGACTTAATTTTTGTTTTGAACTGACAACCCTCTACTTCACAGACAAATAACGGTTGCTTTCCACACTCGAACTTAATATGCCTGCGTAGGGACTGCGTATGTCTGTACATTTTATTACAACGTGGACAGGAAAAATTACTTTCACCTAAAACATAACAGAAATTAGTGCTAAAGAACCGGACTAATGAGGTCAATGAGATTGAATGTGTGCTCCCGTTTAGGTCTCTAAGATGTTAGAATATTAATCCACATCTCGTATTCACATTTGCATGCTTATTACCCTGAAAATATCTGCTAAGTAAAAATTTACCATACACTAAAAACTCGTGTTAACGAAGGGGATCTCGGTCATAAATCATTAATCAAATATACAAAGCAATTTCGTATTCATTTCGATACATTAACGGTACTGCAGTATGGTACAGGTACAGATCTCTATGTGTATCGCAATCTACTTTACCAGCGCTCGATAAGGCGCGGCAGTATTAAAAAATAAAGGAATACTTTTCCTTTACTCCATCTCCATTGGGGAAGACAATATGTCTACCACCGTTTACATGTCAGGTAAATCGTTATATCTCATCTTTTTTTGTCATTCTTTTTGCTTCTAGTCTAATCATCGTGAGTGGACGCCGGCGCCGGGACAAGTTTCGGATTTCCTGTGTTATGTATTTATTTTGTATATTGATCTTGAAATTTTGTTCAGTATTTGATGTGGTCCAATTTTCTGTTTATCCAGTTTCTTCCTGTTTACTTTATTTCCGCTTTCCACGTAGACCCAGTCTCCTATCTTGAATTCATGTACCTTTCTACCTTTGTCGAATTATTTCTTGTTGTAAGCATGTGCGTTTTTCGTATTTTCTAACGATGTTCTTGTATCACGTATTAAATCATTGGTTTTCTTTCCAGTTAGTTCCTTCGGTAATATTCTGATATCGACACCTTCCAATAGGTATTTCGGGGCGGATCCAGTGACAGTATGTTCCGTTTCATTGTACATTGGTGTGCAATTTTGTGCTTTGGTTGTCCATGCTACTTTTTTCGATTATTTTCATTAATTTTGCACCTAATTTTATTGCGTATGCTTCCTTCCGTCTTTCGTTTAAGCCATTGGAGAATGGTGAATTTGTTGCCGTAACGACGATCGAATTAAGTAGCTTTTTTTAAGTACCACTTTATATTATTGTATTGTAAATAATTACCTATATCACAATTTTCGTTACGATATTTTAATTAATCATTTAGCGAAAATGTTCTTCACTTACGAAAATAATTTAGAAGAATTTAATTATAAATAATATAATTCAATTATTCAATTACCCCTTTAAGTACATTCAATAGCGATTTAAAGTGGCCAATAAAAAGTTTGCCTAAGCTCTTAATAAAAAAAAATAAAATTCCCGTGGACGCCACTGACCATTCGCAACTAAGTCAGTTAGTCCCCAAAATGTCCTAGGTATCGAAAACACTCTGGCACTTTCTGTAATGTTTGGGGAAAAGAAAAATAATACACACAGTATACTTACTACTAGGTAACTTAACAACTTACTTAACAACTTATAGTTAATAACTTTACAATTAGAAATTTAAAAATGGTGATAGATCACATAAAGAGTTCAAAAATTAACGAAAAATGTGGTATTATACCTGGAAACGCAGCATATACATAAACAGTTTACACAGAAAAACGGTTTAAATGCCAACGTGCACGATGACCTTTCCGCAATCAATATACATACAACTAGTGAGGCAATGCCTACCCAAATATGTTGATTACCCAGCGAGAGTCACCAGGCGAATACCTATAGACATTTTGTCAAATGTTTGCTGAGAGCTCGTAATAATTTTGTATTTATAAGCGTACACAGAGCACACACATAGCGTAGCAATATCAAGTCAATCGAACAGGGTGTCCCCTTTTAAAATTTCTTAAAGCTAGCTTATCTGTGATATGCAACAAGTCTTCCAGTAAGGTGGATCCCTCCTGTGACTCTACACCGGTACAGGGGCCGATGAACTTCAGCAAGCCGGCCCTAAAGGTGGTTCCAAAGGTAGTCTAAAAGATATGTGGTTCCAAAGGTAGTGTAAAACGTGGTGAAAAAAGGTGGTCCAAAAGGCGGTCTAAAAGGTGGTGACTAACACTCGCCGAACGACAATGAAGCCTTAATTAGTTGGAAAACGGCTTCGAAAAGATAGCCTCGCTATGTCCCTGAATTAACTCTAGGGAGTTCAACGCAACGCAGGCTCTCAACGTTAAAAGTTATATGATCCCACGAATGTTGTATGTGTATATTCATCCTAAATATCAATGACTTCTTTGTATTATCCCATTATGTCGGAACGTACATACTACGTTATTTAAGCAAGAAAATCACTTGAACCTTTAATACGATGAAAAACCACTATGCCATCTACGCATTCGGCTCAGAAAGGAAAAGGCAAACGCCCAGAAATTAGACCATAGACCTGCTGACCTAGGTTAACGTCACAGAACTGCCATGTTTAACTCACAGAACAATAAAGCGACACAGATATTTGTGATAAATATATGAGTATCTAATAAAAGCGCTGTGGCAATATTGATGTAATCGACTAATAAAAGTAATATACCTACCAACCTGAATTTCTAAACACATGCAAAAGAGAAGGCGGAGTCACTGTTTAAAATCAATGTTATCCGTCAAATATATCTACAATAAATTTCGGATACCCAAATTGTTAACTACTAAAAGTGAACCTAACAATGCTAAGAATAGTGTATGAAAATATTTCAAAGTATAATTTACAGATATAATAATTTTATTATAACGTAATATAAAGAATGTTCCAATGAAGAATATTAACATAGCTATTTCAAATATTCTAAAATAAGGTTATTAAGTAAAGTCATAAGTTATTTAGCGGGTTCTTGATACAACAATAAGAAATATTATTCAACAATATAAACTAACAATATTTAAAATAACAAAATGCATTAACATAGTAATATCATAGTTCAAAATGAACAATGTTGTGTGCAATTTCGCTGTAGTTGTACTTAAACCCATGCTTATTAGATAAATGCCTTTCTACATGGACCTTCTGGTAGGCTCTATATCCACATTTACGGCAACCAAACCCAGGTGATTTTCCACATTCGTACTTCACGTGGCGAGTCAATGTCCCTTTCTTCGCATATGTTCTATAACATTTCTTACATCTGTGTTTTTGTTTATACAAACTATAACTCATCAGATAACCTGAAAATAAATGAAATTATAGCTTTAACAAGTTCAAAACTTAAAAAATCCAACTGGTATATTAGTGTCACAATTTTGATCTTGTTAGGTTATCTTAGATCTTGTAACTTTTTTATTTTATTTATGTTTTCAAAGAAACATCTTGTGCGGGAACGTACAGTTTTTACGCGGGTTATGTTAATCCTTTATGGAATGTGAAATTAAAGTGAAACAAAAATTGGCTGTTATGTCTATGTATGTATGACAATAGGCTAATAAAATAAGGCATAAACGCACAATAGCCACAATTTTTTTTGTAATATACCAAATATGATATTTATAAATAAACACGGTGAGTTAAAAGCACATTCTAGAAAACTAGTGTATAGTTTTAACATAATCAACGTGTACGTATTGTTTCAGGGAGCAGATATACAAGAACACATATTTATGCATATTTATCAGCAGAAACTATTGTTGTCAATTATAGAGGATCTATAGACTATAACATTCCTCGGTAATATTTATTGATAGAAATCGCGTGCAAGGTTAATATTAGGTAATGAAACTCATTATCTAACGCAGTTAGATAAAAAAAGCATTATGCAATTCAGGTAACGAAATAATAATAATACTAACTCATTTTGTTCAAACTATCTAACAACAAAGAGATAAAATACGTTGACTACAATCATTACCACTAATTCCAGTCCATTATAGTAAATCGAGTCTAATTTCTTTCCAATAAGTAAATGTAAAAATAGTATGAATAATGACATAAAACCTATCACCTATAGTACGATCAACGTGTTACTTGACAACAGTTCGTTAACCCGTGAAAAGTTTCGTAGAGGTCCACTGAACCATGAAAATAATTTAGGTATATTTAAGATTACTTTTACTTGTGTCTGGATGATACCTTGGTTGGCGAAACACGCATCGAGCGAAGTATGTGTTTTGGTGTTCGTGAAAAGTCATCGTCGTCAGCGCTATCGTCAAAACGGTTCCAACCCACCCCAAGATTAAATATACTTTTTTTTATATATATATATATATTTATTTCTACAAACAATAGTTTTAGCATTTGGCTGTACACACATCCTTTTTTTCTACATATTATTCCCATGTTATTCACATGATTTCTAAAATGTTTGTTTATGCTGCAATAAAAAGTGACGTTTAGCATGATGTTTATACTTGAATAGTTTGCCGCACAAGTTGCAAGGATACAATGGTTTCTTATTGCATTCGACCCTCCTGTGCCTAGTTAAATTACACCGGTGCTTATATATTTTGGAGCATGTTTCACAAACATGTTTACCTATAAGAAAAAGCACAGTAAATTTTATATTATTGGCAATAAGTTATTAAAACAGCAGTTTTTATTTTATTTAAATTTCCGACAGTTTCCAATGATGTGCATCCTGCAATAATTTGGCAATAATAATTCTACTACGAGTAGAGCAGAGAACTTACGACCAACGAGAAACTTTGTTGGATCATTTCGTGTACCTTTTTCACCCGGCGGAATTAAATTTAATAACACAATCAAATATACTGAGAAAATTAACAAATTTCAGGTACACTGAAAGAACGTCATGGAATGTTGATCATACATGATTGCTGTAATCTGACGCTGACAACTACATGCACATCAACTCCAAGCTCGCCCCGCTAACCGATAAAAACGGTATACCCTTTTAGCATTTCTATTGCTTCCCGTTGCTCGTAAGTTCTATGAATAGAGAGAAATTTGATATGGAAATTTGAGTAATATGGTAATATCAAACTGAAAAATAAATTTAGATTTCAATAAAAAAATGTCAGATCTTTAATTAAATATATAGCAGGAAAAAATTCAAGTAATTAATATTATTTACCGACATTATTTAAAAAATATTGAATAGTACATTAACACGAATTGCAACAATAAAGCATTACAAACGTCTACCGAATATTGTAGCTGGTGACGTCACAGATAGTTTTGGGCCGCATCAATTTTATCGCTTTTTAGATCCTTTATACTGATCGCGCGGAATTAGAAATCTTGTTTTCGTTTGATGTACACGTTTTATTACAACGTTACGCTATGTTTTTTAGCATTATTTATTTATATATATAAAATTTTAGTCATGTTCCCTATTAACTCTGTAAATATTCAGTTAGTAATAGTTGTTAGTATGCTGCAAATTAATATATTTTTTAAAATAAACAGTATATACACTTGCCAAAAAGCTTGTCTATTACTTGCCAAGAAGCATATCCGTTTAAATTTCCTCATCTCAAATGTAGCCAGCATTATAAAAATAAACAAATTAAATGTTGACAACTATATCTTGGGACGGCACATTAATAAGCTAAGTAGGCTGTGAATGCAAAACAAAATGTGATGACATGTACTTTCTCGTCGTCTGGGTGTTGAGGGAAAGTCAGTACAAAAAATAGCTGATGAATTAAATATGGCCAAATCAACTCTAGGGAATGTTACTACATTCAATTTTACTACATATTATTCTGGTAGAGGGGCACTTGAAATTTAGGGCAAGAGTACTGGTAGACCTCCAATTGTAACGAAGAGATATCAACGAACACAAAATAAATATTTCTACTATATATAATAAGTATAACTACTTTGCAAAAATACGTAAAACTACTTTGTAAAAATATGTAAAACTACTTTGCGGAGAAATTACCGCCGAAGGAATAAGGAAAATAATTAATTTAATTTTTCAAGAGAATGCTGTCGAAAATGGATTCATAAATCAGGACTTAGTTTCTATAAGGTGTGACTTAAAGTCCACCCAAATCTGATAGCACATGTTACTGTTATTTTACAGGCAAAGAAAAAATCACTTTTGACATCCGCTCAGATAAAGAAGCGATTAACTTGGGTAAAATCAAAGATTTCATGGTCCTATGATGACTCGAAAAGAGTTATCTTTAGTGATAAGGTTGTTTAATCATTACGTTTTTTTGTGCGAAACAGTTAACTTGTGCGTGTATAGTATTCCTGCCAATAAACCGAAAAGGAAAATTCACGACAGGAAAGACATAGACCAAATTGAGAAGATACTTAGGAATCAAGAAGACATATTGGTCTCTATGTACTACATGTGAGTACTAGCAAAAATAGTTTCAATAGATTTTACAAGATTTTACGCATGTTAAAGTATAGCATCTTATAGATAAATGATGCCTAATGATTTTATATATCAATATGTTCAAATAGTCCCGTCAAAATGTCACATAAAAGTGTCAGTGTGAGAATGGTGAGGTATTAATGTTAAATACAAGTATAAATGATGAATGAAACAAATATTACATCACTCTGAGGAATCCTCAATAGCGTGAAAGAACTTGTACAACTTTTAAGTGATTCATTTCCATATATATGTTCAGATATACAACTGGTAAGTGTTTTCCTTTGATTACTTCTCTGTGTAATGAATTGCTACAAACCTAAGATTTCTTCTCACATAACCTTACATAATCGCCCCACAATTTTCTGCTTACATACCTGTATTTTTTTAATTTTATTTTCAGCATACAACATTAGGGTACAGAAATGTTGTAAATACATTTAGGTATAGTTTTAGATGATTAGATGTATTGGACCTTGTTTATTTTTTCCTTAGCTGGAATAAAGCAATATCGTTGTTTGTTAACTATATATTAATTTTCTCTTGTAATGAGTCATATGTTCTTCATATTATATAAATAAGTAAAAACATTATTACACACAAAATTGTATTACATCAGTAAACATGTTATTACATACAAGAATATCCAATATTAGCTACCTATATTTTTAAATAATTAGAATAATTAGTATAGATTATTTTGATCTACATAGATGATGTTTATCCTATGTTCCAATATTATCCAACTGCTTACTGAAATCTTTGCTTATGGTGTAATATCAAATGTTGCTTCAGATGATGCTTATATTTAAATAGTTTGTCGCATAAATTGCAAGAATACGAAGGTTTCTTATTGCATTCGACCCTCTTATGCCTTCTTAAATTACATTGATGTTTATATACCTTGGAACATGTTTCACAAGCATACAGACCTATAAAAAGAAGTACGGTAAGATTTATAATATTATTGACAATAGGTACATTAAGAGAACAGACAGGTTTTGAAATATTAATTAATATTATAATTGAACATTAAATAATATTGTAATTACCTTACATATTTAGATGGTAAATATCAAGCTATCGCTGCTGGTATTATATGGTGTCATATGGTCAAATGCAAGCATATTTTTGTATATGAGAAACTTGAATTATTTAATAATAACTGTTTCATTATTTAGTTGAAATAAGATTTCATTATTTTGGTTATTGTAAATTAGGGCGAAGTTTATAAAGTCCGCCACACGAGAGTTCATAAACGAAGGAATGTGGGATTAAAATTCCAATGTCGCCACGGTCTCCATTAATAAATTATATCAAAGGTTTCTATCTTATATTTGTACTATAGTTACTTACACAAAAATCGAAATTTCCATTGTACTCTGAGCTCGATAGAAGTTTCTGTTGCATATTTTATCACCCTTCCCCCTCATACGTCGTTGTTCAACTCTCTTGTGGCGGACACTAGTTACCCATGACGATAAGGTGAAAGGTCAACTACATACCTATTGAATTATTTTATAAGTGAAACGAAATTAACAACAAATAAAAATATTTTCTATTTTCTATATCTCGTTACTTAGGTAGTACATATTCTAGTTAATTTTCCTCTGTATTTTCCTCGAAATATTTAATGATGTTATTACAAGAACGACATTTACACTCGTTACAACATGTCAGGTCTTCTTTAAGACAGCCATATTTCCGATTTTCACAATTTTTGTCTGAACTTAATGTAATGATTGCCGACAAAATCAGGAATTGCCTTATAATTGGAAAATATTGTAGTCACTTAAATTCCCTCCCGAACCATCGGCATTTTTAAGTGTCGTTGGGAGCTATATGTTAAGTTGATACATACATCCGCATCCAACACAAAATAAACACGATAACTCGTTGTATCTATTTCTTTTAAATGCATCACTAACGATATTTTTTACGTTTTTTAATAAAACACGTTTTAAGTACACTCAAAAATAATGAAAATAGAATTATACATATTATACGTATGCACGACAAACGTGAGCATTCAAGACAGCGTTTTTCTTGGTCGATTGGTACGATCATAGGGGGCGGACTGGGGATGGCAAGGGACTCAAAGGACCACCGCAGCTACCGGCAAAACGGGTTTTTTCATTATTTAGTTTTATGTACAGGAATCAGAATATACAGGTCCACATATTTTCCATACCCAAATACTTCCTACATCAGTAACTATCCGCAAATAACAAGAAACACTTAAGAGGTTAATTTGACTGATAAATGCTACTAATGGCTAATACGACATTTTACCTACTCATTTCATTATATTTGAATATATGAAATACAAGAGATTCTCCTTATCAGTAATGTTTAATAAAATCCTTTGATAACTATGATAATCACATATTCCATAGCAGGTAAGCAAATATTATTTAGTTATGCCTATTACAAATTATGGGAAAACATAAAATATTTCGAAATGTAAATATACCACAGGAACAGAGTTCAGCGCTATGAAAAACTAACCATATATAGTTTGTAACGTCGAAATATGAGACATAAAACCCCGAGCAAAAACTCTCATTATATCGATCTCAACAGCGTTGTCAAGTATAATCGATTTCCAGAAATTTAAGGAAAAACAAATGATTTTATATTCATCGCCCATCACATTATGACATTACCATGTAGATAACACAATATTGATCGCACTATAGGTATACCTTTCGTCGTATCATAAAACAATTGGATGGTGAATGTGATGCAGAATAAGAATTCAAATTCATTCAAATATTACGGATCCATTTGACACGTTCCTCGGCCGTTTCACATCGGCATCGTTGGCACTCATTTGGATACCTAAATTGCCTAATACCATCGAACGTTCTGTGGTAAAGTGGGGTCAACAATAATTCTTGAAATAAAAGTAATACAGTTATTCTTTAATTTAGTGTATTATTTTGATGGGTTTTGTGTTAAAATTGATTAGTTATTAGTATTCATATTAATATTCAATAGTATCAAAACATAACAACTTGTCGAATGTTATAGTGATGATTTTAGCTTGCTCTAAGAAAAGTTATAATGCCCCGATCTCCCATTGCGGCAATTGTGGGTATCTCTCGAAAATTGTTTGTCGCATATTTCATATTTCGATGTTACAAACGGTACATATCCATAGACATATCCATACGTTGTATAAACATGAATAAACATTATTATTTGCCTATACAAGAATCTATGATACGATGAACCATATTATTCTTATTAGTACTTATGTGTATACATTATTTGGCCTCGATATAACTATATATTTGCTACACACACATGTAGATGATTTTCGTCTTGTATTCCCATACTATCCATATACTTCCTCAAATATTTGTTTACGGTGTAATTTCAAATGCTGTTTGACATGATGCTTATATTTGAACAGTTTATCGCATAAACTGCATGAGTACGAAGGTTTCTTATTGCATTCGGCCCTCTGATGCCTATTTAAGTTATACCGATGCTTATAAACTTTGGAGCACGTTTCACAAACATGCAGACCTACAAGAAGAAGCACAGTAAATTGTATGATATTTTAAAACAAATTAAGTAAATTGATGCATATTTGCCATATGTTAAAGTGGTCTATAAAGAGACAACTTTTAGTTAATCCTACTTTTATTTGCAGCTTCGAAAATATCGCAACATACGAGTACAATAAAATTATAGCAATTAGTTGTTTTTCAAAAAAAAATCATGACTAAGTGAGTCAACAGTTGGATATGATAATTATATTCCAAATAGCATCGTTCTCTATTGTTGAAAATTTGACTGTGACAAGTGTTTTTTAGTTCTAAAATGTAGTTTTAGATGTTCTAGGCGATGTGCCTTGTAATTGCACACATAACAATAATATCTTGGGGTTATTCCGCATTCGTACTTCTGGTGTCTTCGTAAACCTGTTCTATGTCTGTATATTTTCCCACATTTGATGCAGGTAAATGCACCTATATCTTTAGCTAAAAAAGGTTACATGATTAGCGCATATCTCATTATTAGATACACTATGAGCACATATCTGATTATCAAATATTTATTTTCATATACTACTTACGGACAGTAACACAATGAATAAAATACTCTTTGCTAACTGCACTACAGGATTCTATATATTTCGA
The DNA here is from genome assembly GCA_964058915.1 of Tetropium fuscum. NCBI lineage: Eukaryota > Metazoa > Arthropoda > Insecta > Coleoptera > Cerambycidae > Tetropium > Tetropium fuscum. Next base: position 17,868 of record CAXKVY010013444.1, on the reverse strand, counting down.
GACACCTTAAAATTGTCCAAGATTTATAGCTGTAATACTGTCAAAAATATATGGATTTGTACCGGGTTTCTAGCGTTTTAAGGGATATTTTATTGGCTTTCATCTCACCTATTTAACTTTAAGATGAAGTGAGAAAACAATGCTTATACATGTATTAAACAAATCCCTTGTTTTTTCCAGTCAACGCTGACCTTATATACTGCGCTAACCGAACACCGCTAACCTATATCTTAGAGTTTTTTGAAATTTGTTTATGTATGTGTCTGCTTTAAAACCCTTTTTGAATTTTGTCTTTTTGCACAAAAGTATATAAATTACAAACAAATCATATAGTCAGGACTTACATATTTATTACTTACATATATCATATCAGTAATATATTTTATTTCAGGACGCCGGAATGTAAATACTGCGGACATGAAAGGGATGACGCAGAGCATACGTTTTTCATATGCAGTCGATGGATCGACGAAAGGAGACGTGTGGAAGCAGAAATCGGTCAAATCACTCCAGAGAACATCGTGGAGCTGATGCTTGACAACGAGAATGGATGGAACATAGTGGCTACCTACGTGCAGGGGCTGCTACGAACAAAGAGAGATGATGGCTGCCTGACAGACTGAAGAAAAAGTGAAAGGACAGAGAGGCTACGAGCTAAAACGGCAGAGCTCGCAAGAGCAAGAAACAAGACCGGCTGAAGTAATGCGAAAGCGGTTCCGGTCTGGTGTTCTGCGAAGGAAAGGGAGGTGGTTTTTTAGTGAGGTCGCTGGTTCCCCGTTGGACTCACTTACTTGTAAGTGAGGCCGATGCGGATCCAGCAGTCCCACACTATTGAGCAGTGCGGACCCTGCTTAATGTCTTTTGAAGATTTTTCCACCGACCCTCGACAAAAAAAAATATCTATATATATTTGATTTATCTGATCATGGGCATTTGAATAAAAAATCTGGGTTTCTGTCTGGCTGGGCATGAATTCACACCATAAGGTAATAAAGTAACTAACAAACAAGAGGCTGCAATCCAGTGTTGCTCATCCTTCCATACCAACCTGAATGCCGCGCAGCCGGGCTCTGACAACGCCCGGCGAGTGGCAGGAAGGATCAAACACCCGACATGACAGTCTCGGGGGTGATACACACCGACAAAGAAAGACAAGAGCGCTAGAAGTAAGGCTCTGCCTGTGGGCCCATCAGCCAGGACCAGGAGGCTGCGCAACTTCACGGTGACACGTACCACATTTGTGGGGGTCACGTGAAGCGCGCGGCCTATCCCTTACGAGGCGGTCTCCCAGTTATTCCCCTATCCGATAGAAGCCGCTGCCATTAACGTAGGCAGAAAATTCAAATTAATGCTGTAATTTATATATTGCGGTATATATTGTATGCATATACTGCTGTAGTATGTAATTTATATATTTATATAGGTACAGCTTTTTCGATCACATTAGTAAATGAAAAGCATTTTTTTCTGACGCTTCGGTTTATCAAAAATATATTTTTCACGACTACAATACGTATTACATTAAAAGAAGATATTTCAAAAAAACATATAACTAGTTTATTATTTAATCGATTTTTTTATTAAGTAAAATATATGTAAGTAACATAAAATGATTTTTTTTAATAAATCGAAGTCTCAACAATGTTTTTCCTAATTTACTAATGTTATAGTAATATCTGGTTATTACTAACGTTATAGAAAAACAAGATATATAATTATTAGGAAAAGCGATCCAGTGAATATTAAACTATGTTTCCAGCTGCATATATTCATCATAATTTTTATATCAAAATATTTTTTTGCAGAAGCTACTGTGCTACACATACTAGTATAAATTCAACGTTACAACTGCAAATGACATAATAAAGTACAATAAATGCAATCAAATATCGCCGCCCCTATATTCTTCGCTAGAGATGTGACCTTGATAAAAGGGGGCCGAGCGGTACCATCGCTTTTTACCTCTAATATCTATGTAGGCCGAGACCGCCTACACGTGAAATTGTGCAGTCTCCCCGGACCTGGCTGATGGGCCTCACCGGCAGAACCTTGCTTCTGGCGCTCTTCACATTCTTCACCGGTATGTATTATCTCCAGGGGTGTCATGTGAAATGAACTCTATTGTTACGAGGATAAAAGGCGTGATGTAGAGAACTAAATTAATGATAACGATAGGTTAGCGTGCTTCCACTACCCTACTATTAGTTGAAAGTAAATTATTGAAATATAATCTGCTGCCACCATTATATATTAGGCAAACAGGTGTTATGCAAGCATATAGTAAACCTTATATTCACCTTCAAGGTTCACCTTAAATTCAGTATATATTCAGTAGGTAGGTAAATGTTAAACTAATTGTCTGTATATGGTTACATGGACATTGTGTGGCGTTATAAACATATAACAAAAGCCATCGCAAAAACTTAATTTTGTTTAGACAATGTTACTACTTCTTGGCTCTAACATTCTCACTTTATCTACCATCTGGCGGATCTTCATTTTGCTCCTGTGATAATCCGTAGGCGTGTTGTTTTAGAATGGAATAAACGACAACTCAACTAATTTTATAGAACAATATCATCTTTTACATAATATATACTCAATTAACGTTATAATAAATTTGACGCAAGCTAGATTGATATAAGGCCTAGGTAGGTACATCTTTTGTAAGATTGTTAATTTAATATGCCTATAACTACTCTATGCTAGGTTTGTCACAATATAATAATAGCATCTGTTATAGCTGGAGATCTATCTATAGCTATATAAATTCTTTCATCGAGGAATTAAGAGAAAAAAGTAAAGATTAATTAATGTGGAAATATTTTCCCTGAGCATTGAGTGAAAAACAATGGTTTTTTATACTTTAAACATCATATATGACAAATAAGTGGATATTTATCATTTAAAATAAATTAAACATCCCCAGCAGGCCATCACTGGTGGATATATAACCTCAAATACTTAACAAAACTACTAAAAGACCTCTAGTTCCTATATGGTTTACATTAAAAGAATATATATCTTAAATAAAAATTCTTTAATAAAAACTGAGCAGGATTTGGTAACGGTGATAATACTCAGAGTGTATGGAATTTCTCTCCATATTCATAATTAATTATAAAGAAAGAGTGTCAGTACTTAAATATTATTTTATTTGATTATACCTAGACTAATACAATTTATATTGAAATTGGCATAATAATACTCTTATTTATGTTTACAAACTTATACACTTTGTGGCGATATATATCAAATATGGTAAATGATACATAGTATAAATTATTATAATTATCTAATTTTTCCTAATACCTAATTATTATTAGAAGGTAGTATTAGAAGATTTATTATCCCGGATTGTAATGTCTTTCCGTATTGTTCTTGTATTTTATATACAGCACCTTTGAGTTTATATACCCATATAAACTCACCTGTAGATATATAATTATAAGTTTAGGGATATGTAATCTATGCTATGTATGAGGGCCGTTTGTGGCTAAAAACAATTTCTGTTATATACAAATATTTGTATATACAAAAATTATGCATAATATATAAGAAAAAAATCGATGATTGATAATTTGTTGGCATGTGAAAATGTGTGCTTCTATGGCATGCTGTTAAACAATGAGGGTGATGTCATAAGCATTACAAGCCATCAGCTATTACCCCAGAAACCTTCTAGCACATGAATGATCTCCATAGTGGAGAAAACATAAAAACAATTTCTTTATGCCAACTTGAATGCTGTAACTTGGGAAGGAAAAGGGTTTAGAAAAAAATATATGAAAGGCCCCACTTAATTGTTGCTTATCATCACATAAAATATTTTCCATTAAATTAGGAATACCCTGTATATATAAAACACATTGTAATTTGAATCAAACGGCGCCTCATATTTCTGAATCACATATTTATATAAAATGAAAAAATAAATAAAATAAATTAACGGCACAGAATTATTCTATTTTTCCAAGACTATGCTTCCTATTAATTAAATGTAATTTCAGATGATCTTTTCTGTAGGATTTATAGCTGCATAGATGGCAGTGATACTGTGGTTCTTTTCTACATTCAAAGTTTATGTGACGATGCAGGTGCCTTTTGTTCTTGTAGTCTCTCCCACACTGCGAACAGGGCCATCGTTTTTGCAAAGCTAAAAATGAATAAAATTATTACAAGAACTTTTAAAATATATATTTTATATACACCTAACTGAAAACTAGATGCAAACAACTTAAAACCAATTCAAAATGTATATTTATATTTTCATATAGGTAATCAATACAACTTATAGCAACTTAACATAAAAAATCATTACAAATAGGTATTGACATATCTTAATATATCTGGGGATTACAACTAACAGAAACTAAATAAATAGAGAAAACAAATGTTACTAATAAATACTAATCTACTAGCTATAATATCAGTCATGAACGTTTAACGCTTAATAATAGTATATTATTCAACAAGCAATTAATTATAACAATTATTAACGGAGTTAAATGGCTATTATTTTCAAGTTGATTGCTGTGATTTGTCTACGACCATTATGCGCTTTTATCTTGAACGAGTTGTTTTTCAGTTATTAATGCGTTGTTGGGAAAAATTTCACAAAAAATAGTTTCAATTATAAAGCGTCAATATCATCAGTGTCACCGGTCAAGTAGCCTTTTGTTTTCACAGCAAATATTCGGATTGTGTGTACGTTGTCATGGCAACATATGTAAATTAAATATAAAGTGTGGTATAATAATTGTCAGGTCTTCTTATTCAATACTATGGTATAAAGAATCCATTATACAACACTTTGGGAATAGATTATGGGGTTATTATCAAATTATCGTGGACTATTTGTGAACCATGATGTGAAAAAATACATATTATAATATTTATTATCAATTTAATTAATTACAATAATTACGATGTTCGATAAATATGGCAATGCCTATAATTTTAGTGATAAAAAATTAAAAAAATCATATTATTCTTAATAAGCATTGGGGCATATTTCTTATTCTTTAGGTTCTTGCTATCAAAGGGAAGGAGTATCATTTACTTATTTGTATCTCTCTTATTATCTCAATAAAAATATTATACAAAAAAATAGAAATAAATACAAGGGAAACTTATATCAAAACTTATATTTGTAATCGCAGATTCTTAACTTTTTCCTTATAATGAACGGCAGCTATGTGTTGCTGAAGATTATGTCGATGTTTAAAAATTCTATCACAGTACGGACAAACTTCGGAACCTCGCTTATTGCATTCGTATTTGATGTGTCGATTCAATGTGCTCTTATATTTATATTCCTTGTTGCAATTTCGGCAACGAAGAGTCCCATCTACAAAAGATTTTTGTTAGCACAAGTTATTTTATGAAGTACCTACAATAATTTTCTCAAATAAGTGATTTAAAATCACGGATTATATATACAGGGTGTTTCAAAAATATGCGGCAATATTTAAGGGGGTCATAACCCAGGTAATTTTATAAGAAAAGTTCCTTAAGCATAGGTCCGCAAACGCTTCGTTACCGATCTACAGGATGTTGATGCTTAATTAAAAAAACAGTAAAAATTAGATTTCACTTTCAACAGTTTTTGTAATTTTTGGTAAGAATATGGTTATTGTAAAATAGTTGGTTTTGCCCTTGAATCAAACCCTTTATTTTGTAAAAAAAAAAAAGAAGTACACGTAAAATGGAAATTAACTCAACAATTATTTTTGCTAATTATATGTTTTGTTCTTTTCGTTTGTATTACTGAAACATGTTTTGTTACAATTTGTTATGTAATAATATTGTTTCTCATTGGTGCAATTTTCAATAGTCAGGGGGTTGGTCATTTTATGAAAAGGTTTGTCAATGGGACCTTAATCTGCCTACTCCCCAGGTCTAGCCCTAGGCCGCCAAAGCAGGTGCCGAAACGTCGAGATTTAACAAACCTTAGACGCAGTTCAGCCCGAGAACTACAGCCGTAATTTTCATTTTGACAACTTCGGAAGCCTTTCCGACCATGAAACTTGTGTATTTGCAATTTTTTTAAATAAACCCTGTAGATGTGTCAAAATATGCGGGGAAATTCAATACCTATAGTTATTACAGATTGTTATATGGCCTAGTGGTGGTGGTGGTGTGATCTTGATGAATTTTAAAATTGTACCAATATTTTTTTTCCATTTTATTTTTTTATAAATTATATTACACAGTAAAATATACCTACCAATATAACAAAAACAATAATAACAAAATAGCACTTTTCTCATTTCATTTAGATATACGAATAATAAAATTATAGAAGGAATAGCATTTCTATTACTTTACTATAAGGTATAATACAGTGTATTAAATTCTTCTACTTTCTCAGGGTGCATTCTAAGAACATGTGTCTTCATATTATACTTGTGTTTAGACGTTAGAGAACAGTAAATGCATTTTAATGACCTTTGCTTCCCACACTCATATTTCATGTGCCTAGATAAATTATTTTTGTATGTATAAACTTTGAAACAAGCTGGACACTGATTACTTGCCATGACCAATTCGGCTGAAAATAATTTACTTGTAATATCAAATCAAATACTAGTAATTTAATACGAAAGCAAAAATGAAGTTCTTAATATTAAAATAAAAAATATAAATTATATTTGGTGAGGTTAAATAAATACGAGTACATCATTTGAAAATTCAAAAACTTTCGAGGATAATTTATGACTCTATCCATCCATCCAATAATCCATCAAAACAAGTACCTACTTAGGTATTTATTAGAACAAACAAACAAAAATGAACCATAAACAACAAGAAGTAACACAAAAATTCCTATGTTATTAATTTATTTGATTCTCGTACTAATATAAATCCTAGGGTACAAGTCAAGGGAAAACGTTACTCCTCTTTAAAGAAAATTTTTCGCTCTTGAAAAACACATTATAGTTGTATTCGAATTCCCTAATTTTATCTGGATGAAACTTTTTCACGTGCAACTTGACGTCATATTTTTGCCTAAATGTCTTTTCGCAGTAGGTGCACTGAAAATTCTTCGGTTGGCTACACTCGTGCTTCTTATGCCTCCAGAGTGACGGATAATTCTTATATATTTTGTTGCATACGTCACATTTAAAACGAACACCTAGAAAATGGAAATATTTTAAATTATTTTATCTTATATAATTTTAAATATTTTATTTATTTAATAATTAATATACTTCGTATAGATATATAAAAGGCGCGACATCAATGGTCGGCCAATGGCAAGGTCGGTTAATCACTGTATTGCTGGTTGCATATAAAATATAATTTCAAAGTAATGTATTGCAAATGTATGCTAATAAATGCCGGAGTCGCCGGTCGGACGAAATTAATTATTATCTTAAGTAGGTAGCATTAGATATCATAAGTAGGTGTACTATTTCTAACGAAAAATATAGATACTGTAAAATTCGCCATTGACTACATACTAACCCTTTATTAAAACAATACAACGTCTCGAGATATGTGCTTGTAATTTTTGTTAGAGCGTTATTTGGACATGGACAAATTAGCAGACTCACCTTTATGTAATTGCGATAAATTTTCTATCGGGTGACATTAACCACTGGTCCAACGCAACTAATTCGCAACTAATTATCTAATGAGAAATTTAATCCTCAAAGAATACCATTACCACTAAATGATATTAGTCTTCTGAAATTAATTATCGACAACAATTATTTACAAAATATATTTTTTAATTTTTAAATTTTACATATTTTTTTTAATTTATTAAAATATGTAAATTTAAAATATGAAAATGTTATTTTAGGAATAGTCCAGTTCAGCTTTTTATGCTTCTGTCTGCCCTTTTGTATATTTACCCTACCGTAAAACATCCTGTGTTGTCATGAAAAGTGGTTATAAAGTGGATGTCCCTTAAAGGGAAACGAGTGTACCGGTCTGTTCCCGCTTGTGTGGGGGTTTACATGGTTTTATGTGAGTAATAGATCAGGTTAGGTTAGGTTTTTAGATATTTTGTAGTGGATGAATGAGCGTTGATCAAGCCAATATAGGGAAAATAAATAAAACAATTTTTACCGTTGTTATAGAAATTCGATGTAATATCCCAGCATTATTTTTTAGTGGCTTACAAAAAACATTTCTTTTATCATCAGGTGCTAAAGTCATCAATAACAACTACAGCTGATTGCACAATTAAACGATATGCATCACTTTCTGCTTGTCTCCACTCAGTATTATTTTCGCTAATTTTTTTCCAGAGGAGATTTATATAGAGATAATTAATTAAAATTTTTATGATGTAAATATTGAATTATTGTTAAAAACTTTCTTTTGGCATGTCACCCTTATATTAAAATTAATATACCTATGAAGATTTTTTCAGGAAAAACAGAGACAACTGAATTTTTTATATACATATAGATATTTAAAAAAAAATATAAATAATTCCTTCCCCGCTCCAAAAGGTTTCTTATTTTAAATAATATAAAAAGCAGTTTTAAAAAAACATAAAAATCGGTGATACAAATTCTTAAGTACTTCTAAGGAAAAGCATTCATTATACGTAATACGTAGATCAAACGTTAAGTGTTCTATAATGAAAAACAGTTGAAAACAGTTGTCATTATTCAATACTATTGTATAATGGCTCCATTATATATTATTGAGTTATTATCAAATGGCCGCGAAAAAAAATTATTTAACAGTTTGAAATAAAACTTAATTGGCAACAGGCCACAAATTAAAGTCCTTACATTAAACTAAACGCGACGTTTAAATCGCTCAATATTTCCTTGTTTTATTATGGGTTTCTATGGAAACAGCAATAAACACCATTTTAGCCACTTGTTAATTATTCAATACTATTAATCAATACTATAGTCATTATTGAATAGTATTGTATAATGGCTTCATTATATATTATTGAGTTATTATCAATTGCCGTGCACAAAAAAAAATATTTAACAGTTTGAAATAAAACTTAATTGTCAACAGACAATACATTAAAGTCCTTACATTAAACCAAATGCGACGTTTAAATCGTTCAATATTCCGTTATTTTATTAGTGGTTTCTATAGAAACAGCAATGAACACCATTTTAGACACTTGTAATATAAAATGCTACTATTTTCTTGCACACTTATGTGTTTCAAAGAAACATTTATAGCAAATATAAAACCCACATTTAGAACAACGAAATTTCATTTGTTTACATTTATTTTGGGCCTCTTTTCGGCCTCTTTTATCCTGCAAAAGTTTTCGGTAACAAGGGACACATCGTCCTCTTTTCTCTACTTCCTCCAGAATATGATCATGTGCTTCTTCATCACGTCTACTCTTTTCTGTTTGAACATTATGTAGAGATTGTACCAGATCTTCCTTGAATTTTGCATTCCGTATTTCTGCAGATGTTACTAACTGCGGCACATCGATCGCTAGATCTGATAACTTTATAGATTTGAACTCTAAAAGACACATATGGTTGAGATTTTTAAGATGAGCACTATGTAATGTAACAATATGGTATAAATAGATACAAAAATTAAACAGTATTATAAAGCATACTGACTCACAAATCAACACAAACTCACAAACAACAGTAGTGTTAATTATATCCATATTTACTTCATAGACCATTATATTGTAACAAATAATAACGTTCTTGTCTGTCACTTTCTTTCGGGAAGGATAATATAGATCCATAAAAGACGTTTGGTTTTTAAAGCAGTAGCAATCCATAAAAGGTTTACTTTCAAGCCTGTGTCCTTTATCTTTTGTCCTCAAGTAGTTTAAATGTAAATTAAGGATGCATATTACAGTTAAAATGCTAAACGTAAGTTGAAACCAAATGTGTGGTGTCTTTACCAAGAAGATCATAAAGTACGGATTAACAATTTACAAGGTAGATAACAAAATAATAAATCATTACAAAATGCCACTTTGCAATTGGACGCTTTCCATTAATAGTTAGTTATATTCATAAAATAATCAATTAATTGTCAGAAAGCAAAGCATACATTACACCAAGAAATAATATATAGTAGCTAACAAGTTGTTAATAGAAATAGTATCTCAGAACGATCATAATTTGGGAAATAAGGAACTAATTCATTAAACCTATAAGATTTTTTTTAGTGGGATTTATCTTTATATTTATGTAAATAATAACAGAAAATTTCACGTCAATAGTCAGATCGATGGCCTGTAGAATAATGTATGTTTTTCATCCATTGGACTAATCCAATCTAGAAATTTAACGCCCTGTATCTTGGAAATGAAGGCCTTGATAAAAAAAATATTAAGAATAAAATAGGTATTCAGACAAGGAATACAGTCCTTCGTGATTTAATTTCCGTTATATACCCGTGTTTTATACGGGGTGTAACATAAAGCCCCTATTTTTGTATCCGTGATGTATCAACCTGTCGAGAGGTGTTGTAAACAATAGATTCCCGATAGATTGATAAATTTTGGAACCATAGTCTGGAACCTGTGCAACGTATATGTCCAGAATTGGACACGCATTTCGCCATAAGCATTGCGCCTCTTTATATTTTGTCACGACGTTCTAAGACAATAAATATGAGATATGGATATTATGAGATAATATAATATGATCTGTACCTGAACACAACAAAAATAAAACAAATTTTCTTAGAAAAATATATTTTCTATACCGATGATAATTAATTATTATTACGCCTAGCGGCATGAACGGTTAAAAATGTTTACTGACTTTTCTCATATGCCTTTGAAAATATTTTTTTTTCTTAAACAGCATAACAGAAAGAAATTGGCTCTTTTCCAAACTCGTATTTTATATGGTGGTATACAGACAAATTTGGTCTAAAGACCTTTACAGCCAGTTTTAAATATTTTTTTTTTAAATCCAAAGAAATCAAGCAGGTATAACTTACTATTCACACAACTAGGGTGGGAAATTAATTGACAAAGCGAGTTTTAATATCACTACTTAATACCTACGTCTGCTGTAGTTACCATGATGACAACACACTAAATTAACTGTACTGTCAAATATTCTGTCACAATAACCGCGTATTTAGCCAACGTCGATGTTTTCTAATTAAAAATGATAAAATTAACAGCGTTTCATTTAAAATTTTGCTGCTCGCAGAAGAAATGAGATAATGGGATGAATCAAAAAACAAAATGTTTACAATACGTCTAAGATGGCAGCAAACAGTTTGTAAACAAAATTATTCGCCTCAATTTTTCCACAGGGTGTTTTGAGTTTGACTTTGATTTACCCCTGTATAATATTGCCTGGACGAAAAATATGACTTATTACAATAATTAAAAAGACACACAATGAACTGATCTACAGACTGGTAAAAAATTTATGAAAATCAGATGATTTTAGGGTGACGGAATTTTGTGCCGGGGAGTGTATATATATATATATATATATATATATATATATATATATATATATATATATATATATATATATATATATATATATATATATATATATATATATATATATATATATATATATATATATATATATATATATATATATATATATATATATATATATATATATATTTTACCGAAAAAAGTATACTTCACAAAAAATTCAGCTTCTGTTTAATAAACTCATAGAAATGTACTTTAATTTGAGTTCACATATACAGGGCGTACACCCCGTATATGTGAATTACCACCAAGAAAGTACAAATGAGATAACTTTTTACCGCAAATAAAAATGCATTAAAAACATTAAATTTTTATTTAACATAAACAAAATAAAAAATATTTTAATTACTCCAATTTGTTGTACAAAGGGAAAAAAATGTTTCTTGTGGTATTTTTTCTGACCAGGTTAGTAGTCTATACTTCATAGAAGATACAACATGAATAATAAATATATAAATATCTTTGCAAACCTTGATATATACCCTTAATCCTGAACAAAGACACAAATGTACTGGCAGCAAACGGTTGACCAAAAATGTACTGCGAGAAACAAAACAAAATTTTACTCATTAGTAGCATACGTATTGATCAACAGATGATTTAAATAAAGTTTAGTATCCGAATAAGATATATGTTATTATTTTAATAATATTTTGTAATCCTAAAAATTCAATTTGCTTGGGATGGCCTATTCTTTTAATTCGCTTTTGGGGAACTTATTTTTATTTCAGGTAGAAACTCATTTGGGAGACTGTTGCTTTCCCCAGACATTATTAAAATCCACACAGTCGGTGTGCTTATTAAAAAAATGCGTTTTCAAGCTCGTCTTATATTTGAATTTTGCGCCACAAGTTTCGCAATGATAAGTCTGAACATTGCCGCAGCTGTAATGGTGTACCCTCATCGAATTGTGATTTTTAAAGCCCTTTCCACATTTCTTGCAAATTACTTTTTTACCTAAAACATACGAGCATTAAATATATCCATAACACTAAAAACTAAAGAAAATACGTTAATGAAACAATAAAAATGAACCAATGTACGTCGAATAAAAAAACATGAGATATAATGGCGTCGAACATATTAAGTTATGCTTAAGAGAATGGTTTATAATCACTTTACCTATGCTAAAAAATATATTACGGGCTGTGAATTATTAAGAGCTCTGCAAAATAGTTCTACGTTTTTTATATAAGGCAAATGTAAAATGAACCCAGATGGTTTACTAAACAGACGAGTCATTATTATTTCATTATTTCAGTTATTCAAGGTTTATTTAATTTATTACAGGTATGTGAAGGTTATACGTCGGCGTCGCCGTCATAGAGAAAGGTTAGTAATTGATAAATACGTACAGACGTACAGCCGGATTTGCCTTATTTTTTTTTATAAATAACGATCAAAGTCGAAAAAATAAGTTTTCGGGCTGTGGAATTTTCCCGCTACATTTTGGAGAAAAGTAGATATTAAAAAGACGTACAATTTAATTTTTTATGCGTTAAAATCGATAAATAAATAAAGGAGATAATGGCGAAAAATTTTCCAAATTGCGAAATAACACTTTGGGGGTGCAGAAACGGCCAATTTCAGCAATTTTACCACCCCTACGATGATAATCAAATGAATCTGACTTTGGAATCGTATTCAGCGACCCAAAAAACCTTGATGCATTCGAGATGCCAAAAACAAGTAAATTGCGAAAAAACATTCCGGGGGTGCAAAATTGGCCAACTTTATGGATTTTACCACCACTATGATGGAGTCCAAGTAAATCTGATGTCGTATTCGGGTTCAGCGACCCAAAAAACCTCCTAGGTGCACTCGAAATGCCAAAATACTATTATATTTTAATAATTTAGGGGGGATTGTCAGCCATTTGCCCCCCCCCAATGGGTGGGATTTGGGTTCCCTAGAGGTTTTAAGGTGTATGAATGATCCTGAGGACCCCCTGAAGAGAAATCCACAAAAATTTTTCGATTCGAAGCTACATGTTTTATTTTTATTTTCCGGTTCACAGCCTGGACTACGGACTGGTCTAAGATTCGATAACATTATCTCCAACACTAGGGTTCCTAAAAATTCGGAAACAACTTAAACATGTAAATTTTGACATACGATTAAAGTCTCCATCAAAGATGGGGGATTTACAACATTACCTGCAAATACTGACTGTATTGTAATCCAAATTAAGTAGAATAAACAAAACGAAGCAGCAGTACAGATTTCAGGAGCATATGGCCCATTTAAAGCGTTGTAGAATTATGTCTCATATAACCGATTCAGTCATGACCGTACATAATTTTGTCCCAAAATGTTTGGATCACCCCGGTAGAATTATTTTCATCTGCTACAGCGGTATGAAGATATATTTTCCTAAATATCAGTGTAGCACATATTTAGGTTGCAAAAGTTATATATCAAAATATCTCTGGGCACCAATGTCATTGGTAGAAAACAAACCTTGAAAGAGAAGGCCGAGCGGGAATGGTTCTTTACCCCAGGGCTCATTCTCTTGGGTGGTGTGTCGATTGATATTGCATGAGTGCCGATGCTCATAAACACATAGTCCAATGAGTCTTCCCGATGACCTTAAGATATAACACTCTGAGTAGTTTCCACAAACACCAAGTTGGCATCATCCGGAGACGATTAAAACTGACCAACTGAACCAGTTTTAATCGTCTCCGGATGATGCCAACTTGGTTGGCGAAACGCGCGTCGAGCGAAGTGAAAGTGTTTTGGTGTTTGTAGAAACTACTCAGTGTTATAGTTACATCAAAGGTTCCAGCCCTATCCAGTACCTTAAGATATATTCCTTTTGTTTTGCTAGCCCACGGCCTATATTTTGGTCGAACATAATATCGAACATAAGGTTATAAAACATAAAGTCAAACATAACAGAAGTTGATTCTCGAATACCAAATAAGGCTTCTCTTAAACACCATATTCCAGGTTATATAAAAAATATCATGATAATAATAATATTTTGGCTATATCTAGGTGTGGGATAGGGGATAATTATTGGAGATAAATTAACGTACACCTATTACGCGGTCAATGGTACTCGAACTTACTATTACTAGATGATCGAATTGAATAGCAAGCAATATAGGTGTATGTTAATTTCTATAAAATAAAATCAGCACACAATTTTAAAAAGTTTATGCCATTTCATAACAATACAATCAAGGGCTACTTGAACTTGATAACAAAATATGCATTAATTTCCATAAATACATATTTAACGTAAAACCGTGAGGTCAGGTAAATATTCGCAAACCAGCATATTATTAATACTTAATTTAAAAGTGATTTGTACATTTGAATATTCATAATTCAGTAGAAATCAATAAGACTTAAATACCTTATTTTCAATTATTGTTTTACAACCTAGGTTTATTGTTCCTCGTGTGTATGAATTTATATTCCATGGATTCTGGCACAATGGGCTCTCAAGTCATATTTCCTCTTATAAGTCTTGCTACAACCTTCGACATCACACTGATATTGGATGCCACAGTAATACTTCGAATGCCACTGATATGTACTGTATTTAGTAAATCTTTTATTGCAGAATGAGCACTGGAATCTACATTCTGAAAAAGAGACAATATTTAGTACAAATTATGTGGTTATATTATTTTCCGAATTAATAATACGTAGGTACATACCTGTTAACTACCTACAACATTAACATCTGTACAATGAACGCGTAAACGTTAGAATGCATTTGTTAAAAAAAAATATCCGACTTTTTGTGGGAAGGTCCCGGACACGTCCACGACATTGTTTTTAATAGGCTTGTCTTTTTTTATAAGTAAAATATCTTGATACGTCTTGATGAAATTTGAATCGGAAAGCAATGGATCAAATTAAATTAAGTTCAAATAATAATAATAATAGTAATAAGCAACTGTTGAAAAGGAGTGGCAAGTGAACTACCAAAGAAAATAAAATTATTTTGTTGGATATTAGGGGTTCTTAGTAGCCTCATAATAAGCTCATTCACCCCATCGTTTGTTTGGTGAAAGGTATTTTGAACAAATCGCTGTTACGGGTTCTTCTATCGTTGACATTAAAGTTTACCAATTCAAGTCGGCCATCTTGGGTGCCGTGGCAGCCATTTTCCAAAATAGCCGCCAGTGGACACCCGAATGACAACAGAAGTTAGATACAGTTTGTTGCTGAAGGTTTTAGTGAACGTTTATTGAATGATTAAATGAATGAATGATTAAATGAATACATGCCAGATAGTTTGGCCATTTTGGAAAATGGCCGCCAGGGGGTCTACCTCAGTCTACCTCTATGCCAAATTTGGTGCTTTTATCAAAAAGGGCACAATATGTTGAAATATCCTAAACTGCCGCACTGGATACCCATCATTTTAAAAGCATCATATCTTAAGAATTTTCTCTGAACTTTTTCAATTGCTCAATGTCATTATTATAATGAGCGTACCATATAATGGACTTGTATTGAAGGTTAGCGAACAAGTGCACATATTAATTTTAAAATATATGAAGAAAAGTGATAATAAAATTATAAGCTTAACATTTTTTAGTAGCCTTCCTACCATGGAAGTTACATGAGGTTTTAATGTTAATTTAGGGTCAAATATAATACCGAAGTCCTTTATTTTATCTTTGGAAGATAAATTTACCTTTTTTATGTTGTACGTAAATTCAACTGGGTCAGAAATTCTTGCAAATGTAATTTGAAAACATTTATTAGTATTAAATTTTAGTAAATTTATAGGGTACCATTTAACTAGATTAGATAAATCATCTTGTAGTAAATCGACATGCCACTGTTGTTAATAGCTCGAGGCAACTTATAGAACATTAAAAATTTGCAATTTTTTATAATACTTAATATCATTACAATAAAGATAAAATTGGAGCCATAATATGACCCTTGAGGGACACCTGAGTGTACTACAATAGGAAAAGAAACTGAACCTGAATACCTTACACTCTAAGTCCTGTTTGTTAAATAACCCAAGTAAGGACAATTCCCTCTATTCCAATTGATTGTTTAGCAATTAATAGATCATGTTTCACGCAATCAAATACTTTTGTGAAATCAGTGAAGATAAAATCAACCTGCAGCTTGTTTTCAAAAGCTGATATTATGTAGTTCCCATACATTATTAAATTTGTTGTTTTTGATCTGCAAGATGTAAAACCATGTTGTCCAGAGTTAATAATGGATTATGTGTCCCAAGACAGTTTGTTTGATATAAGATAATGATTCTAATAATTTTGGAATTTAGAATTGCAAACATATGGCTCGATGATTAGTTCATCATCCGATTAGAAAATGTGATTAAAAATGGTTTCTAAATATTGAGAAATACACCTGTGATAAATTAAAAATAATGTGCCAAGCATTAGCTAATGTTAAAATGAAGCCTTAGAGGAATTACGACACAGACTTTCCATGGAAAATAAGGATGAGAATCTAGTAAACCTAGCAAGAGTTTGCGTAAAGTCAACCTTCTTCAGCTTCAGAGGAAAATCTACGGACACACAAAAAGGAGCACCTATGGGATCGCCTGTATCTCCTGCCTTGGCAAACATTTACATGGAAGTCTTTGAGAAGAAAGCCCTGGAGTCAGTAGTGTTGAAGCCCATGTGTTGGTTCCGATATGTAGATAACACCTATGGCATCTGGTCACACGGACGCGACACACCAAGGGGATTCTTAGACCATATAAATGGAATACATCTGGATGTCCAGTTTACGATGGAGTTGGAGAAAAACAATGGAGTCCTGCCTTTCTTAGATGTCCTGGTGAAAAGGAAATCTAACGGAACCCTTGGACACCAAGTCTATAAAAAACCGACTCATACGGATAGATATCTGAATGCTGAATCGCACCACCACCCAGCGTAAAAACAAAGAGTCATCAGCATCTTAATTCACACACACAGTGGTGAGATCTGTGAGATTCACAGATATGTATGAACCAGTAGACCTGGATGAAGAATTGTCAAATAAAATAAATAGTCAAAGAATAATCAAACGAGCAATAAGCAGGAGGCATAAATGAAAGGAGAGAGAAGATATCCTAGCAACGACATATCTACATTACGTGAAAAGTTGCTTCGGCAGAATGCAGAATAAGTCGTCCTCTGAAGAAGAGAAATATCAACACGATCTTCAACACAACAAAGAAGATCGTGAACACAACAAAGAAGCGTCGGCTTTCCTCAAGACACGTGAAATCCGTGAAGACCTCCAAGATCTAGGTGTATATAGTATACCATATACGTGTGGCAAAATATACATAAGACAAACCGGAAGACATATCAGCACCAGATTGAAGGAGCACAAGAGCCACCTGAAGTACAATCACGTGTTGGTAATGGAAAGAATATTTTGGCCCTGACTTTACAGAGGAGCAATTGAGATACATAAGAACC